>CM066032.1:360581999-360684381 GCA_033557465.1 Ichthyophis bannanicus | reverse complement strand
AGTGTTAACAATGTTTAGTTTAATAGGCAAAATGAGCAAAGTGTGGCAGCCTCTTATTTTAGGACTTTCTGGTATAAAAAAGACATGAGGGAAACATCACGCTCGTTTCCTACAATAGAACAGCAGCAGGCATGGTGCCACAAAGGAAGTAAATTGACGACCCCAGCAGTCGTTAGGAACTAAAATTCTCATCCTCGAACATCAACCACCACCCTTTCGCTGGCAGCTTCTGTGGCCAGCCACAGAACACACCATCGAGGCCCAAGCCACGTACTCGGCGATTCAGAGCCTCAGCAGATCTGAAATCACCTCATTCCACCACAGACTGCACCGTGTAACGTATCTATGGAGTTTAACAGTATTTTTCAACATTATGTATTTAGACGTTCTTGTTTATGCAAGTATATCACATAATATTTTAAAAAAATCACCAAATAGGACGTACTTCCAAATACGTGCAATTAAGAATATATATTTAGGTTCAATATTCAGTAAGAGCTGATAAGCAGGATTTTTTGTTTAATCAGGGTAATATTACCCAGATAATGTCAGTTTCATAAACCCAGCAGAACTTATCAAGGTAAGGGTTCCACTCAATATAACCCTAGCTAAACCTTCCCCAGATAACTTTGCTACTCACTGGCTAATGCTGTCCCAGCAAAACTCGACACAAAAGTAGGGCATATTAAGGTTCCCTTCCCGGAGAATTCCAACAAGAAGAATGTGTAAGCTGAAAACCCCCACGCCATTATATGAACACACTGTAAATGTGCCCTGACACTGGTTCCCTCTAGAGCTGTGCGCAGTTGTGCGCGAGCGACACAACACCTCAACGAGTGAGCGCACATACTTTACAACAAGAGCGAACTGGTAAAAATTACGGTGTATGGATTCTGATAGAAAAAAACACAGATGTCTTAAAAATTTAAAAGTTTGTGACTGTAATTGCTAGAAATTTTCCGCTTCATTTAGTATATTGTCTATTTTTCATTTAATTTGATTAAAACTCAATTGTGGCGCGTACATACTGCTGTATTCTGATGTGTAGTCAAAAATTTTAAAGTATATAACTCCGAGTGGTCGCGTTATGTGGCGCACAAAAATTTAACCGTCCCTCAGAGAGGCTGCACAGCTGAATATTTTATGCGCACACAGCCTACAGGAAAATTAGAGGGAAAACATTGGCCCTGACCCGTCCCATTTTTTCCCCCTATTTTAAGAAACAAGTTCTGCTGAAAATCCTCCAGTACCTTATCCCACCACGAAACTTGAAAAACTCGCTCTGAAAGCCCAAGGGGTTGGGGGGGGGGGGGGAGGGGGGGGGGGGGGGGAGAGTGTTATTGCTTCCTGAGAGGGCTGCAGTATAGATGTCGGTTAAAGCAGGTTCAGCTGCACTTAGACGCACTTAACATTAATTTCACTCTACAAACACAAATTAATCCTTTCGCTATTATTTTGGTCCTATGCTACATTTTTTGGGGACTATCCTGTCCTCAAAAGGGACCAACCAAACTGCGATAACAAACCCAAACCCCCTTGTCCTCACAGGACTGAGAGCAAGAACCTCCCCATTCCTCCATAAAAATAAAGCGGAACAACAAACAGATCGAAGCCAGTTCATTTGAAAAGACCATTGCTTCTGCTCTAAAAAGATGGCCAGAGGTACCTTTATCTTCAGCTAATTTTTTCAGAGTGGCAGCCAAATAGGATGAAATATCGAAAGAATCAACTCTTGGACCAAAAAAGAAAAAAAACGTTGCACAAGCCTCAAGGTAAAATTTGGCTTTCAAAGTTTTATGAGAATACAGAAGAAAGCTTTTAGATTTCATCTTTAATTTTTTAATTTAAATGACAATTTTATACGTTTCTAAAGGTAATTTATGAGAGTAACTTGAACCTAATGAGCAGTGTTTAACCACAACTTAATCAGAACACTTAACAAAACTTACCTGACGGGTATATGTACATAAACATATGGGACTTGGAAAACAAAGGGCATAATTTTTATGCAATATACCATTACGCATTCCTGGGGGCACAGCAAAAGATGAAGCGAAGACATAGGCTCAATTCTGATTAAATCTGTCCAAGAAAAGTATACAGTCTCAAACCTCGGTTTTTATGATTAAATCCGTTCGAAAAAGTCTATGGACTAAAAACCGAAACGTATGAAAACTGAAGCAATATTTCCCATAAGAAATAATGTTTGGTAAATCCAATAATCTGTTCCAGACACCCAAAAAATATTCACAAAAATTACATTTTTATAGGTGAATAACTATATTTTTACATACAGAAAACAATGAGAAATAAATATAAATGGACTAATGAAATGGCATAAATGAACATTTAACATCACTGCTCTGAAAGCAAGCTAAGTTCAGTAGCTGTTACAGTACAGAGTATGTTAACATCTGGCCTTAGCCACCCCTGACAAAGCTGCGGTGCCCAGCTCCTCTTCGGAATCACATTGGGATTTCAGCCCATTAAAATACCTTTACATTATCTGCTCAATGCTTCAGAATGGGCCAGAAAAATCTTAATGATATAAGCTTCAGACGTACCATGCAAGAGAAAGAACAACTGACCTCCCACATTCATGCACATCTCCTGATTACGTTGACAAGCTCTTCTTTCCTGCTTAACCTCCGAGCCTGAAGGGGGGCGCTCCAGAGAACGGGCAGGCGGTGGACAAGAGATCGGGGCCTTCCTCTCTGCGCATCCTTGCCTCTCTGACTTCTGATCCAGGCTCCGAGGATGTGTTCATTTACGGGATCAGCTGGCTTTTGGCTTCTACATCACGCTAGTGATATCAGTGAGGTCCGGGGGGGCCAGTGCTGCCGGGACCGGGCAGGCGTTCTGGCAGTGTATACAGAATGGTGTGCACGCGCGAGGTGTTGATTGTTCTGTATTTTTTAACAGTACTTGTACTTTACGGGAAACCGAGGTGGAGGTACGGAGAACCGGGACAAAATGCTCAGTCAAAAGACGTTGAAAAACGAAGCGAGGTCTGGACAAACCGGGACAACTCTCAGTCAAAAAAAGACGTTTGAAAACCGAAAGAGATATGAAAACCGGGGCCAAAATGAAAAAATCCGAGGTCGTTTCGGACCTGTAAACCCAATTCTAGATCCTCTTTGCTGAAAGTGAGACAGGCCGTTCATGCTCTTTTTAGATAAGACACAAGTGATTTTTATTTAGCTATATCACTCACGAGAACACAAATGCCCTTTCAAATTTTTCTTTTATCTTCTCTCATGGTTAACACATGAACCCTCACATCACCTGCAGCAAGAGAGGCTTGCTGATAGTTAAGTTAAAGGTTTATTTGTCTGGGGTTCTTTTTGAGTTCATGGCAGATTTTTCTGGCTTGCTCCATGGGATGACCTGGATGAGGCTCCAGGATGGTAAAAAGACAATGTATAGTTTGCTAATCAATTTAAAGAAGAAAATGGGAATTTTTCCTGTTCAGATAACGTGTTACCCTGATGCAGAACAAACGAGATATGGTTCGAAGTGCATTGGTTTGAAGTTGTCATGGCACGAGTAGATCACTTAAATTAGAATAAAAAGGAACATTGTGGAGGGATTGCTTTTTCATAGTTTACCCTCAATGGTTTGTCTGAAAAAAGAAAAATTATTTTTGAGCTGTCAAGATATTTATGGATGGAGCAAAACAAGTTCTAATATAGGCTACTGAAAACACACTGGGACAGAATCATTTTCTCCTACATTGTTAGATTCGCTCGTGTTAATTCATGGGGTGAATCTGATGGCATGATGACCAATCCATTGAAATCTTTTTTTAGTTGCAGGGACTATCGATCTGACAGCGAATGGATGGCAATCCCAAATGTTTCAGTAAATTGATCTTATAAGCCATGTCCAAAACTCTTTCTCAAGTCCTGACCTAAAGCAAGCTGTTCGTGCAAACAAAACCCCAAAAACGTCAAAAGATTTTATATTTAAAACAATTTCTGTATAGAAGAATGAGCCATAATTCCACAAGGGCAATGTGACGAGACTGATTCAGCAATTTTGCTTGCGTTTATTGTTGCTTAAAGAGGTGCCTCCAGAGTTAATGAACGCAGAGTTTCAATTCTTTTTCACACAGGGATATTTATTATTGAAGATTTTTGTGTGCAATAACAAAAAAAAGAAAAGAAAAATCAAAATAGACCCTTTTGTCAGCAGTTATATATTCAATGGAGATTCTCCCCTAGAAGTTTTAAACTATAATTTCAAATTATGAATTAAATCCTCAACTGCTGCTGAAATACATACAGTGCCCTTCCAAAAGCCTTCAACAACTCTGTATATCTTTTCCACCATATGTGACGTTTTTAAAAACTAAAATTCCAAAATTGAACTTAAAGTAGGGAGTTTGTTTCACTGATCTTACATAAAAACTTAGCAACCTAAAAGAGCAATTATAGAAATATTCAAGATTTTAATAACAAACCATGACGGCCTTGATTGTATACGTCTTCATATCCTGTGCCAAAGCAAAACCCAAATTAGCTCCCGAACCCATTGCACAAGTGCAATTAGTGCGACACCACAAAGATATTGTACCAGACAGGCCATCCCTCCAATGTCAGTAGCTGTAAATTAAGGAAAACTGCTTTTACAAAATTCAGTGAGAACCAAAATTTACTTTAGGGGGGAATTAGAGGTGTCTCTACCATGGCTTCACTGCCCTGAATGGGAGCTGATCCCAGCTGATCTCAGACAGCTAAAAACAGGATCGGGCCCCTTCTGGACTAGATATTTGGATGGGAGCCTATCGTGGGAAATTACCAGGGTGCTGTAAAACTTACTACACGGAAGCAAGGCTTGGAAATCTACTTACGTTTACACCTTGCCAAAGAAGACCCAAGGGCTGGGGAGTTCACAGAAGTCAGAATTGGGACTTGGCACACACCTTTCACTTACAGAGATTTCTGGCTGATGATCGAGAAAAAATTGCCATGCTTCTAACAAATTTAAAGTTTGCTCCATATGCCTGTATGGAAGGGTGGGAAGGAGGGAAACCATTGCTCTGAAGGAAAGAGTAGTTACTCAACTGTAAAAGGTGTTATCCAAGAGCAGCAGGGAATTACAGTCCTCACATATGGGTGACGTCGGCGCCGACGGAAGCCCCTCGCCGGAGCAATTTTCTCCAGCTTTCAAAGAAAGCCTTTGGGAATTAATTGCAGCGCGGCATGCGCGGTTCTCTTCCCGCCCACGGGTTTGCCATCTTGCTCAGTCTGATGACATAGCTAAAAAACAGCAAAAAAATTAGCAAAAACGGAAATCCTAGAACTGCAACGTCCAAGGGGGAGAGGGAGGGAGGGGTGTGAGGAATGATTACTGCTGCTCCTGGAGAACCCACCTGTTACAGGTGGAGTAACTACTCTTTCTCCAGGACCAAGCAGGAAGTCAGTCCTCACATATCTTGGAGACTCCCAAAGCTTAAACGGCTACCAGAGGACTCCGAAGCACCAAAAAAAGGAGCTCCCTCAAGATCAGTAGCGACAGAAGGAAGAAGGAATCTCTCAGAGTACGCCCCCAAACCGGTAGCCCAACATCCGGGACGGAGGGCAGGGGTTGCCTATACCTCAAATAGATTACGGAGTAGGACTGCCTGTCCGAAAGCACTGTCCCTGCGGGACTCACTCTCAAGGCAGTAATGGGCTGCAAAAAGTCTGGCTTGAAGACCAAGTAGCGGCCCGGCAGATGTCTGCCAATGGAACAGAGCGGAGGTAAGCCACTGACGCAGCCTTTGCCCTAACACGATGAGCCGTGACTCGACTTTCCAACGAGAGGCCGGCTGCCTCATAAGCCCAAGCGATACAGTCAGCAATCCCGATGGACAGAGTACGCTGGGAGACAGGGAGCACCAACTTATTGGGGTCATAAGACACGAAGAGCTGAACAGCCCTTCGGTGCTCCCGCGTGCGGTCAAGGTAGAAGGTTAACGCCCTCCTACAGTCCAGGATATGCAGGACCATTTCAGCTCGGCTGGAGTGTGGCCTGGGAAAGAAGGTCGAAAGTACCACCTCCTGGTTGATGTGAAAAGGGGAAACCACTTTAGGAAGAAACTTAGGGTGAGTCCGTAGGACTACCCTATTCTTGTAGAACCAAGTGTAAGGAGGATCAGATAATAGGGCCTGTAGCTCACTAACGCTGGCTAAGTGAGGGCTACCAATGCGGCTAAGTGAGGGCTACCAAGAATAAGGTTTTCCAAGAAAGAAAACAAAGAGGACAGGTAGCCATAGGTTCAAAAGGCGGACAGGTAATCCGCTGCAAAACCACATTCAGATCCCAGTCAGGGGCTGATGGGCGCCAAAGGTGGTTTAAGGAGAAGGAGGGCCTCGGAGAAAACGAGCCACTAGAGGGTGGCTGGAAAGAGGTCTGCCATCCACCGGCATGTGATGCGCAGAATGAGCACTGAGGTGGACCCTGACCGAGTTGGACTTAAGTCCAAGATCGGAGAGGCAAAGCAAGTACTGCAAGACCAATGATTACCGAACAGGAGAAGGGATCTTGAGACTGCTGAGCACACCAGACGGAGAACCGTCGCCACTTAAGAGCGTAGGATTCCGGGTGGAGGGTCGCCTGGAGGCCAAGACGACTTCATCCACATATGGAGGCAGCAGGAGGGGAGCAAGGACTACCCTTTCAGCAGCCAGGCCACCAGATGAAGGGACCGGAGGTTGGGGTGCAGGAGAGTCCCCTGATCCTGTGACAGGAGATCGGGTTGAAATCCCAGAGGAAGAGGAGTGTCCACCGCCAGCTGCATCAGAAGCGGGAACCAAGGTTGTCTCGGCCACCAGGGAGCCACTAGGATCATCGAGGCTTTGTCTCGAGAACTTTGAAGAGTGTCCGAGACACCAGCGGCATGGGAGGAAAGGCATACAAGAGGCCTGTGGACCATGGAATCAGAAAAGCATCCGCCGCTACTCTGAGAGGATGCGGTTGTCGAGAGCAGAATCTGGGAAGTTGCCGGTTCAGAGGACTGGCAAACAGATCCATGGTGGGGAGGCCCCACTTGAGAAAGATCCGCTGAACCACCAATGGATCCAATCTCCACTCGTGTGGTTGGAGGATCCGGCTTAGCTTGTCTGCAAGGTAATTTTCCTGACCTGGGAGATAGACAGCTTTGAGGAGGATGCCGTGGTGGACGGCCCAAGAGCATAGTTTCTGTGCCTCCTGACAGAGAAGGAAGGGCCTGTTCCGCCTTGTTTGTTCACGGAGAACATTGCAACTTGATTGTCCGTCTGGACAGCACGACTGGTGAGAAGTGAGGTGGGAGAAGGCTCTGAGAGCTAGGAGGATGGCTCTAAGCTCCAGGAAGTTTATCTGCTGAGCAGACTCCCAAGGAGTCAAGAGGCCCCGAGTACATGTCCCTTGGCAATGTGCTCCCCAACCCAGGAGAGAAGCATCGGTCGTTAGGACCTGAGAAGGCGGAGGAGGCTGAAAAAAGCCATTCCTAGCACTAGGTTTGGCAGATGAAGCCACCATTGCAGAGAAGAGACCAGCGAGTCGGAGATCTGTTACGGAGTCCGCTAGGCTCCCAGTGGCCTGATGCCATTGTGTGCGAAGGCACCATTGAGCAGGCCGCATGTTCAGGCGGGCATTGGGGGTCACATGGACTGTGGAAGCCATATGGCCGAGCAGCCTCAGAAATTGCCTGGCAGAGACCAGGAATTGCTGCGAAAGTGGCTGGCAAGATCCATGAGCCTGTTTTGCCCTGTAGAGAGGCAGAAAAGCTCGCGCCTGAAGCGTGTTTAAGCTTGCGCCGATGAACTCGAGATCCTGAGAGGGGAGCAAAGTGGACTTGCGAAGTTTATGACAAAGCCCAAGTACTGGAGCAGAGCCACAGTGCGTGCGTGGCGTGAGTGGCCTCTTGGGAAGACTGTGCTCTGATGAGCCAGTCATTACAGGTATGGAAATACAAAGAGGCCTTGAAGTCTTAGATAAGCCGCCACCACTGCTAGACATTTGGTGAACACCCTTGGTGCGGGGAGGA
Organism: Ichthyophis bannanicus; assembly: GCA_033557465.1. Taxonomy (NCBI): domain Eukaryota; kingdom Metazoa; phylum Chordata; class Amphibia; order Gymnophiona; family Ichthyophiidae; genus Ichthyophis; species Ichthyophis bannanicus. The sequence goes on along the minus strand of CM066032.1, from coordinate 360,676,367 downwards.
TAGGCCAAAGGGTAGTACTCTGTACTGGTAATGATTGCCCCCCACAACAAACCTGAGATATTGTCTGTGGCTGGGGTGGATAAGGATGTGAGTGTAGGCATCCTTTAGATCCAAGGAGCATAGCCAGTCTCCCTGCTGGAGGTAGGGCAGCAGGATTCCAAGGGTAAGCATCTTGAACTTTTCCTTTGCGAGGATCTGTCTGAGGTCTGAGGCCTCCTGTTCTTTTTGGTATCAGAAAGTACCTGGAGTAAAAACCTTGACCTCTCAGGTGGTGGGGCACCGGTTCCACAGCCTGTTCTTGAAGAAGACTTGCTAACTCCTGAAGGAGTAAGTCCCTGTGGCAGAGGGAGTCTGAGAGGCTCCCCCGGAAAGTAGGAGGGAGGTACCTGGTGGAAGTGCAGAAGATAGCCCTTTTGGACTATGTGAAGCACCCAGGTATCGGTAGTGATGTTGGACCACCTGTGGGCAAAGTGGACCAGCCGGCCTCCTGTGCTGGGAGAAACCAGCTGAGGGAGAGAGGCTATGCTGATGAAATCAAAAAAACCCCACCCTGCTGAGCAGGGGCCGGTGGTGCAGGCTTGGGGGCTTGCTGCCTACGGGACCCATTACCCCGTCCCTTGGCTTGCTTACCCTGGTTGGGGAGCTGCTGAGGCCTGATAATGAGGGTAGTGGTGATAGGCAGCCGCCTTCCTAGGGTAAAAGGGCTTTTTCCCCGAGCCCTTCTTCTTCTGAGAAGGGGGCAGAGGTCTTTCTTGAGAGACGAGTCCTGGTGAGAGTCTCGGTCTCGATCTGTGCAGCCTTCTACATCCATGGGCTTGCCAAAGAGGTTTTCACCACTGCAGGGGACATCAACCAACTGTCCTGCACCCATGGCTCGAGGTCGGATGGACTGAAGCCAAGCCTGTCGGCGGCCACCGATGCCGGCTGCGGCTACTCGAGCCGATGCTTCAAAGCCCTCGTAGGCTGCTCGAGAGATAAAACTTTGAGCACTCCCGAATACCAGTTGACAAGGCTTGGAACCTCTGCAAAGGTTCTTCGGAGAGACCAGCAGAGAACCCGGCTATTTCTTTAGCCAGGTCCCGGAGATACATGCCCATATAGAGCTGGTAGGTCTGGACTCGACAAGCAAGCATAGAGCCCTGGAAACACTTCCTACCGAGGGCATCCAGGCTTCGAGCCTCCCGACCGGGAGGCACCGAGGAGTGCATTTTCTGACTCTTAAGTCTATGCATGGCCGATTCCACCACCATGGAATGGTGCGGTAGTTGTGCCTTTTGGAACCCGGGGCTCTTGTGGACTCGATAAATGGAATCGACCGCTTGCTTAACACCAGCGACGACGCCGGGCTCTCCCACATGCGGAAGAGAAGTCATTCCAGCATCGGAGGAACCGGTACAATAAAGGCCTCCTTTGGGGGAGAGTCATATTGGAGGGCATAGAGCTCTTCGACTCGAGGCTCCTCCTCGGGATCCGCGGGGAAGGCCAAGGCCTGGGCCATATCCCGCACGAAGTCCGAGAACCAGGTATCCTTCGGGGGGGGACCGTCTCCGAGGTTCGGACTCGGGGGAGTCCGATGGGACACACCGAGTCCGAAAAAGAACCAGGTGACTCTTAGTCCTCAGAATTCCCAGGCTGACTCCTCGGAGGAGGAGTCAAGCGGCCACGGTCGGGCGGGCATCTATGCCGTTAGCCATGACGCCGAGGGAGTCGGCGTCGACGACCTCGGTCCCCGAACGGGAGGCCAAAGGAGACCGCGACCGAGGATCGACTCGAGCCCTCATGGACTCGAGGATCGGCTCGGTCTCCGGGGTCGACTTGGACGTTGACGTTCCGGTGGTCAGGGCAGAAGCACCGGCGAGGCCAGCGATCAATGCCCGCTGCTGGTCCATGAAGGCAGTCAGACTGCTCTCCAAGGCCGTCAACCTGAGTCCGAGCTCAGGAGACCCAGCAAGCCCCGACTCGGGCCCTGACGGCGTCGGGCCCGACGTCGGCTCCTGCGGAGGCGAGTCCACGAGGACAACAGTAATCACGTGAGTGGGCGAGTCCATCTCGAGACGAGGATGTTTGGAAGGCCTCTCCATCTCCGAGGACCCGGGACGGCTATCGGGGCTATGCGACCTGGCCCTCGAGGAACCAGGAGCGTCCACCGATCCCGCCCTCGCGGGTGTTTCTTCTTCCGATGATGTTCCGGGTAGGAAACCCCCGTTCAGAGGAACTTCAACGATGCTCAGGACCAGAGTCCCGAGGACGTCGATGCCTCTGACGAGGTCCGGGCCCGGCTGGAGTCAGAGAAGATACGTTCCCGCTGATGCTGCCGACAACGCTTTTGAGGACATTTTGCCACACAGACCACAGATCATCGGGTCATGATCGGGTCCGAGGCAGCGGAAGGCAAGTAGTCGTGTTTGTCGGTAAGAGACATGAGCTTCTTACAACGATCACACTTCTTAAACCCGCTGGCAGCCATCGGGGGAAAAAAGGGCCCCTGTGAGGTCAAAAGACAGGGCTGCCAGTGAAAAAAGAAAAAAAGGCGCGAAAATCTGTCACGAAGGACACAAAAAACCGAAAAATAAAGAACGGACTCGCAAACCGGCCATCGCAGGTCCGGGCGGGGAAAATGAACCGGCGTCGAACCGAGAAAAAAGACAAATAAAATCAACTTTTCTAGCGGGGAATTACAAACAAAGTCTGTAGGGCTCCGCCGGAAAAAAGAAGAATGAGCAAGATGGCACCCTTGGGCGGGAAGAGGACAGCGCATGCACGCTGCAATTCCCAAAGGCTTTCTTTGAAAGCTGGGGAAAATGCTCCGCGAGGGCTCCGTCGGCGCCGACGTCACCCATATGTTGAGGACTGACTTCCTGCTTGGTCCTGGAGAAAAGCCATATGATGTGCCAGGGACACTGCATGCATGTGAAACAGTATTGTGATCTGATGAGATCAAAGTGGAATTTTTTGTCTACATGCTAAGCAATATGTCTAAGCAGTATATGTGGCATATAATACACAGCATATCCACCTAACAATATCTTCACAGTTAAAGTAGGGTGCTGACAGCATTATGTTGCATGGATGCTGTGCAGCAACAGGGACAGGACGATTTGCAAAGATCGGGGCAAGGATAGGTGCTCAAAGTACACACAGACCCTGGTGAAAAAAATCTGTTCCAGTCTGCGATAGACCTGGGACTAAAAAAAAGATTCACCATTCAGCAAGGACTATGACCCTAAGCACAAAGTAAAGAGTGACTCAGTAAGAAGAGGGAACATCCTTGAGAGGTCCAGTCAAAACCCAGACCTGACTGTGATAAAGCACAGTTACTACCTATAACAGGTGATCTCTGGGAAACAGCAGGAATAAGTCTTCACATATGGGTACGTCGGTACCAACGGAGTCTGAGCGGGAACGCTTCCCAGCGTCCATTCAAGAGCTTTTGGAAGCATCCCAGCACGCCTGCGTGCTGCCTTCCCGCCTTTCCCAATTGCCTCTCCTCAGTTAAGTTTTAAAGCTGAGACACAGAGAGAGAGCGAGGAAAGGAAAGATAGATAGAGATCCAACTCCTGGGGCGGTCAGAGGGTTGTGAAGACTTATTCCTGCTGTTCCCAGAGATCACCTGTTACAGGTAAGTAACTGTGCTATCTCCAGGAACAAGCAGGAATGAGTCTTCACATATGGGGGACTCCCAAGCTGAGATGCCTGGAGTCCCAGCATGTCATAGGCTGGAACATGCTATCTCCCAGAACACCAGGCATCCTGAGGATGGAGGGTAGGAGTTGAAGAAAGAAGGATGCTGTGGAACAGCTAACCTAGCATAGGACTGCAGAAATGATGTCCATGTGTGGATGATGATGGTCATCAATAATATTGCAAAGGATATTGCAATATGGACCTCCCCTGACAGGATTTCAGAGAAGTATGTAGGTTCATGGATCTACTGGGAAACCTAGTAGAGGAACCTTGAAGAGGACCTCACTGTAAGTGGAGGTAATAATCCTATAGGAAAAAACCAGTGGAGGTCAGAATCTTGAAAAGGTAACAGGTAACCCCAGGAGGGAAACTGGGGGTAGTCCAAAAAATGGTGGGCCTTCGGTGGAAGGCTTTATGAGAAAAACACTAGCTCTTTTGGAGGCAGAGTGAGTCAATCTTAGGAGCAAAAAAGAGAAGGCTAACCGATTGGACAGACAGGCACAGTCCTTGTGGGGAGAAAGGGGTGTGGGAAAAACTCCTGTATCCCTAAAAGAGAGGACAAATGCCTGAGGCGTTAAAGCCTGTAATGAACTGAAGATCCACAATTTTATTATTTATTTGGTATACATTTGTATGCCGCCACTTCCAGCGATCAGCAGCGGTGTAAAAAACAAGGGAGTATGTACATAACAATTTAAGCTTACAGTCCGATTTGAGGGAGGGGTGCACAACCAACACAGAATTAAAATTAAACATTTGATCAATTAGAGAAGTTACAGTTTGATCAACAAGTTTGAGCAAAGCAGATAAATTACAGTTTCATCAACATAGGTTTCAGTTATAACATTACATCGGCAATTATTCAATCTTACTAACAGTGGAAATATATACATATATACATTTTAAATCGCCATTGTTGTGAGATATCAGAGAAATAGATTTTTTATGACCCCATGAGAAATAGATTTTTATGACCCATTTTTTATGACCATGAGCTTACCCCAGTTAGGAGAGACACAATGTCTCTCCTAACTGGGGTAAGCTAGGCGAGATATTGGGCACGGAGAGCTTCAGAGTACCTAAACCGTTAGGTTATGGTATAAAAATTGTTGACTACCACAGGAGTGGTTGTGTGTGTAGAACCCCAAACCTGCTAGATAGCATAGGTATGGGTAAAGCCCCTCTGTCAGAATCATATAGGTATATGAGGATAGACAGTGAGATAGATAAGTATGTGGATACATACCTATCTGTAATAAAATATCTCAACAGATACGTATATAGATAGATATATAGATAGATATATATATTGATATAGAGATATATATATAGATATAGATATCTATATATATAGATAGATAGATATTTAGATATAGATATACATATAGATAGATAGATAGACAGACATATAAGAATATATCTATAGTGAGATATGGCAGGGCATAAAAAACACACAAAAAATAAATATGGATATGTAGGCCTACATATGGGTGTCTGCAATTAAACAGACAGAGATGCCTACAGCACAGTGATCACATAGGATATGTGGAGAGGAAAGATTCATCTAAATAACAAGGGGGTGGAACCTACTTGAGAAGACATATAGAGAATCTATTCCTCCTGGTCATGATCTGCAAGAATGCTAGTTAGTGAAAAATAACCAGGACTGTTACGTGAAAAACAAAGGATAATGTCAAAGTGAAGCCAGCAAGCCCGAGTCTTTTAAGGACTCTAGCATGGTAAGTAGACAGAAGACGCCTAGAGATGAGATACCATGTTGACCTGCTTAAGGGCAAAAAGTATCATGCGTTATTACCATGAGGACGAGCGTATCCCAGATTGGGAATACTATGGACCAAAGCAGGGAAAGTGGCAAACTCCTTGAGCTTTCACGTAAGAGAAGGCCTATGTCCTTTATATCAAAAAAGGAGATAGTAAAAGAAGGGAGAACCTTCTAGTCATGGGAGACATGACTGAAAAGCCTTTTCTAACCAGCTAGGATAGTTGTTGGAGAAAAAAAAAACCCATGCTCTCTAGCAAGGGCCCATAGTGGAAAGCTTCTCTGTAGATTGCAGAGAGCTTGATGCAGGAGAATGAGGAGATAGAACTGGCTGTTAGAGAGCCAGTATCTCTGCCAACTATGCTGCCATTCAGGAAAAAGGAAGATGGCAGAAATGGAAGACAATCTAGAAAGCTTGTAGTGAGATGATCTCCAAGAGAGATAAAGCACTGACTTGGAGCCACTACTAAGACTAGACAGAATGTCAGTGGAGGACAATCTGGTTGTTGTGGACAAGAACCAGTGGTCCAAACATTAAAGCTCCTGCATAGGCAGCTTTTAGCAAGACAGCAAGAAAGAATCTTACTGTTCAAAAACAGAAAGAACAGGACAGGAGTAGGAAAACTCTGGACATGTCTGATGAGCTATCCCAAAGCAAAGATTGAGCAGAGGAGGTAAACTCCGCACTGGAAAGTGAGAAAGTAGAGAGGCTGAAGAAAAAGCCTCCCAGTAAGTAATTTCCTCTTACAAGGGGAAAAACTTGATAAGAGGGTGAAGAGAATGGAGTGAAGACGACTTACGAAGCAGGAAGTCTATAGAAAGGAAAAATACATGTGGCACAGGAAACTATCATTTGATAGTAGTTAGACCTCTTTCCCGGCAGGACAAAGAGGAGAAACCTGCGACTTATAGGCATGAACATCCTGACAGCTCAAAGAAATATAGAAAAAATGGATCTCTTTTGGAAAAGAGCCATGTGTAGGGGTTAGAATAAAGCGGTGGATTGCCTCTATTGAGAAGAAGCAACTGTAGATTCTAACCCCAAGAGTCACAAGCATCTGATGATGACGATCAGAAACCCTGCAGGTGCTGGGTTTGCTGAGCCTGGTGAGAGGTTGGATTCTTCAGACCAGGACGTTGCTTCCCCTGTTGGGGAACATCTGTATGATGGGCAAATGATGAAGAAAACCTTCTCCTGTGGGAAGAAAGTTTGGTAGGACATTTCCTACCTACTGGGACAGAGGAAGGGGTAAAACAACCCTTAGGAACAGGTAAATCAGTGGACAAACTGAGTAACCTGACGTAAAGACTCCTTGTTGAAAAGATTTTCTCCAGTGCAAGGAGTATGTCCCAGCCTTTGTTGTGCCCATTTGTCCAAGTCTGAAGCTTGGAGCCAGGCTCTACGTCGTGCCCTATAGCTATAGCAGAAGTCCTGCTAACAGACTCAAAAGAGTCTAAGGAAGCACGAGAAAGAAACCAAGAGATATTCTGGATATGCTTAAGCAGTGAGGAATAGTCTGTACTCCTGGAATCTGAAAGGAAAGGAGACAAAAAGATGCAATTGCTTTGTGACCTCCTCAAGAGAAAGACTCATATAAAAAATATATGAGAGAATTCTTGCAGAAAGCATAGATGTCTGGAAGGTTTGACGTCCAAAGTCATCTAGTGTTTTAGACTCACGACCTGGTGGATAGGAAGAGTGCTTTTTCTTACTCTTTACCTGCCTCATTGCTGATTCCACTACTATGGAATGATGAGGAAGTTGAGTCTTTTGAAACCCTGGAGGGGGGGGGGGGCACCCTGAAAGGTGTTTCCCACATTCCTAGAAGGAGATCCTGCAAGGAATGATGCAAAGGAAGCATTATGTTCCCCTTTGCTTTGGTAGAAAGAGAGCCTTGTGCAGGATCCTGTCCTGGGATAGGAATGGCAAGGGATCTTGCTATATCCAGGAGGAAACTCTGAAAAGAGGAATCCCCAAGAGGAATCTCTCTTGGACAGGTTTAGATTTAAAGAACTAGCCTGAGCACCCACAGAGGTATCCAAATATATAGGAATAGAAGATCCTGCACAGTGCAGTGTGGAATGCTTAAGGGATGGTTGCTGGTACTGGGTATCAGAAGCAGCAACCGTCCTTACCACATTGTTCATGCCAGGTATCGACTCCAAGCTTGGTATAGAATGGAGCGATCCTGTTGAAAAAAGCATGGCAGGAGTTGGCCACGATGCTACTGTGGATACCGGTACCGATGTTAATACCGGTACCGATGTCGGAGTCGAGCCCGACAAAGACATCGGAGTAGGTCATCGGTGACAGTTGAATCGGTACCGAGGTGACCGAAACCCTCCGGCCAGTATCCTCGGTACCGAAAGCACCGGTATCGATCGATGTCGGTACCAAAACCTCTTGGTACCGAGTCTTCTAGACTAGAGATCGATTCCAAACTCGGCATCGAGGGCAGAGAGCCTGATAAGCGAAGCATGGAAGGCACCAACCGTAAAGGTAATGAGGTCGTCGGTACCGATTCGGTACCGTGTCTGACACCGGTGAAGGAAGGTCAACCAGTGGCAAACTCAATCGGCCTTGAAGGAACCGAGAGTTGTGGATCCCAAATCATCGGAACCGAGCCTTCGGTACCGCCGAGAGCCGGTACCAAGACGAGTCGGTACCCAGTCCTCCAGACTGGAGATCGATTCCAGACTCGGCATCGAAGGAAGCGAAGGAAGCGAGTCTATCGATGCATGTCGGGAAGGTACTGACGGCGGTGGTAGTATCGGTGCTGGTACCGATAATGGAAAGTCAGTCTGGAGTGTATCCACCGGTCCCGAAGGCACCAAGGATGCCAGATGACGATCCCTGGTGAGGAGTGTTTCATCCAACACCAGTGCCGATGCCGGGGTACCGGTACCGCTCGAAGCGGATGCCACCACCGGACACGGCTGAGGTATGTTCTGTGAGGGGTGAACCTCAGGAACAACCTGAAACCCTTATCTGCTTTGGAGACCGAAGACTCCCGCCGGGGTTTTGAAGCCAGTGGGTCCTCGAGGGCAAGGCTGGAGCCGTCTTCATGCTGTGCATGAGACCTACCACTCGAGAACTGGCTAGTCTTAACAGACTGTTTGTGGGTTACCTGATCCTGTGTGGAAGAAAAAGGGGACGGTGCCCCGAAGTTGGAGGGCAACCGTGTATCGAGGGAACCTCGATGTTGAAGACCTCTTCTCACCAAACCGTTGTCAGGATCCAAGCAGGTTAGACACCGACTTTGAGGGTCTAAAAATAAAGTTGTACCGCCACAGTGTGAACATTTCTTGGAGAAAGTGCCTGGCGGTTCCATGAAGGAAAAAGAAGAGGCCTAAAAGGCCTAAGAGACCATGGGACACTATGAAGAAAAAATATCCCGTGGAAAAGGAAAAATTTTTCAAGAAAAGAAAAGAAAAACACCGCCCGTACCGGTGGCGTCGGGAAGACAGCCGCGACCACAAGAAAACTAAAAAATAAAAAGAAGAATTTTCTGCGGTGACAGGAGGACTGCCGGCTCTGCGGAAAAAACGAAACCTGAGGAGAGGCAGTTGGGAAAGGCGGGAAGGCAGCACGCAGGCGTGCTGGGATGCTTCCAAAAGCTCTTGATTGGACGCTGGGAAGCGTTCCCGCGCAGACTCCGTCAGTACCGACGTACCCATATGTGAAGACTCATTCCTGCTTGTTCCTGGAGATTACATTAAAACAGCAGTTCACTGAAAATACCTAGACAACATGACAGAGCTTGAGCTATTCTACCAACAAGGGACCAAAACTGCACCATCCCACTGTGCAGTTAGCAGAGCTTTATCCTAAATGATTCTTGACTGTTATTGCTGCACAAGGGCCTTCTACGAAGTACTGAGTCAACGGGTTTGAGGGAAAGCTGAGGGCAAACAAAACCTCTGTGGATAAATGATCATTACTTTGATGGTAAAATTGGAGACTTAAAACTTGCCACATTGTACAGTATGACTGACTATCTCCAACTGGTGAGAGGTCATGTGTGCAATATGTTCAATTAGTTCCTAGCTCTATGGGAATTAGTATGTCCTCTGGTTACTAGTATAAATTGATTGGAGGATATGAGACAAATATGTATATAGGGAAGCCCTTCAGGGACATAGTTGAGAAGCCCCATTTCCAGTCTGATAGCTTCTTAATTGTCATGGTGGAGAAAGGTCACCTTTCATCACCTTGGTAGGTCAAGACGTGATCTTGTAGCCAAAACCTGCCCACTAGGAGATTCAATATCCTGCATAAAGGATGTGTCTCCAGGGGTATGTGCCCAGGAAGGAAGGATAAGGATGGCCATTGTAAATGGTGATTCAGTTATTAGGCATGTAGATAGCTGGATGGTTGATGTACATGAGGCCAGCTTGGTAACTTGCAGGACCTCATGCATTACCTAAATAAGATTTTAGACAGGGCAGGGGAAGAACTAGCTATCTTAGTACAAGTGGGCACTAACAACAGAGGGAGGTTCTGGAAGCCAAATTTAGGATTTTAAGTTGAAATCCAGAACCTCCAGGGTAGCATTCTCAGAAATGCTCCCTGTTACAAATGCAATTCCTAAGAAACAGGCAGAGCTCTGAAGTTTCAATGCATGGATGAGATGATGGTGCAGGGAAAAGGGCTAAAGATTATTCAAGAACTAGCCAATATTCTGGGGAAGGTGGGGCCTTTTCTGGAAGTATGGGCTTCACCTTAATCAGGATAGAACCAGGTTGGAGGTACTAACTTTTAAAATGGAGGACAGAGCGGTTTTTTTTTCAACTAGATACTGGGGAAAAGCGGATGGTAGCCCAGAAGCATGTGTTTTGGAATAATGTAGCTTTGAAGGATACTACCAGAACAGGGAAGCTAATGGCATCCTGCTAGAAAGGTTGCAAATAAGCAGCCTAGGTGCCCTTAAGTAAACAGTAAATTTGAAAGATTCCAAAGTACCCTTGTCAACTGATAAGCAGATTATAAATATGAACATATCATACTTCAAAGCGCCTGTATACAAATACTAGGAAAAAGATGGAAGAGTTAGAATATATACATTGAATGATGAGGTAGATAAAACACAGTTACTTACCTGTAACAGGCGATCTCTGGGAACAGCAGGAATAAGTCTTCACATATGGGTACGTTGGTACCAACGGAGCCTGCGCGGGAACACTCCCCAGCGTCCAGGAAGAAAGCCTTTGGGAGCATCCCACACGCATGCGCGCTGCCTTCCCTCCTATTCACCTCCCTCTCATCAGTTGGGTTTGTAGCTGAGACCGAAGGAGGGAAGTAGACAAATGAGAGAGAGAGAGAGAGAGAGAGAGAAACTCCTAGGGGAGGTGGGTGGGTTGTGAAGACTTATTCCTGCTGTTCCCAGAGATCACCTGTTACAGGTAAGTAACTGTGCTATCTCCAGGAACAAGCAGGAATGAGTCTTCACATATGGGGACTCCCAAGCTAGAGATGCCTGGAGGTCCCAGCATGTTGGCAAATCTAATGGATGGGCCATGCTACTTCCCAGAACCTCAGGCATCCAAGGGATGGAGGGTAGGAGTTGAATTAAAAGAAAGAAAAAAAAAGGAGGTGCTGTGGAAACAGCTTGACTAAACAAGGTATCCAGAGGGGAGTCCTTGGGTAGACCATAATTGTTAATAAGTGAAAAATGAGTCCCAATTTCTAACGTGGACCTTACTCAGAAGTATTGCAAAGTATTTGTTGAGGCTAATATGGGTCTGTTGTTAAGAGCCATTACAGTATCCTCAAAGAAATTCCTTTACTGTGAAGTACAGGAAAATAAATTCTGCAATACAGGTAGAGATAAGAAGCCTTAATGGCTAAAACCAATCCTAGGAGAAAAACTGGGGGAGTTTAAATGAGGTTGGACTTTGGAGAAAAAGCTAAAGCTTCTGTAAAGTCCAAAGTTTAAGACTCTTTTTCCTTGGAGCAGAATAAGGTCCTAGGAAAGAGAGAAATCTGACTGATTTCGATGAAAAGGTACAGATACCTTTTGCAGAAAAAAGGATGGGTCTTTAGGACCCTTTTATCCAAAATGAAAAATTTGTACTAGGCGGTGTAGCCACCAATTTCTGAAAATCAGTAATGTCTTTCATAAGTGACGTCACTTAGGATAATGACTTTACATGTAGAGCTTCAGATGTGACGTAACCAGAAAGGTTACGGTAAAAGAAGGCATTTCCTAATTTACTATAGAAATTGGTTGTCCATTTAAACCTTATGGTATGCTGTAACAGCATTAATATGGACAGTAACAAATCTTTCAGAGTCAGATATTAAAAAAGAGATTCATCTAATAACAAGAAGGGTTAAGACCTACTTGAGAATATAGATGGAGAATCTCTTTCTGGTTAAAGTGAACGAACCATAGAGAAGGTTTCATGGAAACCGGTAGGATGTTCTTTACTTATAACAGGAAGTCTAGGTTTCTAAAAAAAAAAAAACCTAGCCCTTGAATAACCAGGTCTTGAGACGTACATGAAGGAGTGCAGAGGAGATCCTTAGTCTTAAGACAGCAAGTCTGGATCCTTCTATAACTTCAGTGTAGTAGCTGGAGAAAAAGACGCAACATAAGGGGATACCATGCTTGCCTCTTTACGAGGGCAATATGAGTATCATGCGTTCTTTGTTCATTATAAGCTTCAATGAAGTATTTAGAATTAGAAGGAATACACAAAATAAGGACCAACTTCAGTGAAAAAGGAATGCATTCCTTTTGTCAGAGTTCCACTGGATATGTGTTACAACCTAGGGAATTGTGCAATTCCTTAAACTTTCACGTGGTCTAAGCACTGGTTCCCTTTCCTTAAAAGGAAAAATTTAAGGAAGATGGTAAGAACAGAAGAACCAGTCAGGTAGGAGCATGACTGGGCAGAGTCTACCAGCTGAAGCCTTTTTAACCATCTGGGAGCTACCTACTAGGGGTGGCTCTGACGCTATCTGTCAAAAGCCCTTAGTTGCAGAGCTTTATTGTATAGTTGCAGAGAGCATGTTATAGGTTGCTTAGGTGAGATCTGGCTGTTTGATTGCCAGAGTGCAACCTAATCTATTCTGCTGGAGCCAAAAAGAATTGAAGATGGCTAAGAATAGTAGACAGGCATGTTGCCCTGCAATGATAAATTGTCCAAGTGGGTTCTGGAACCTTTCTTGGAGTTAACTGTTATTAAGGCAGCAGAAAAGTTAGATCCTATAGATTGGAAAAGGATCGACGGACATAATTAGGAGTGGTAATACTCAATTTTTGTCCGATAAGCTGTCTTAAAAGAAGTATTTGAGAAGGTCAGCTGGAAGATACGCAAGCAGCGTAGATTAGGCAGAAACCTTTGTGAGCTATATGCTTAAGCGAGCTCATATAACCCACATGGTGGGGTTTTTTTTTTATAGGTTTCGTAAGCATTTGAGCTGACTATACTCAAATGAACAGAATAAATCTGGTAAGGATTTCCAGAATGCTGTTCTGCATTTTGTAATAATGCAGAAAAAGAAGATCGCAAAAGGGAGAACCCCCTTGCAGTCAAATTATGAGATATCCTCGTACAGGAGATTGTCAAGGTGAAGGGCATAGCTCACCTTGTTGTTAGTTGTTACTCCTCTTTTTCCTTCAAAAAGGAGAGGAGAAAGAGTAGTTACTCACCTGTAACAGGTGTTCTCCAGGAGCAGCAGGAATCAGTCCTCACTTATGGGTGACGTCGGCGCCGACGGAGCCCTCGCGGAGCAATTTTCCCAGCTTTCGCAGAAAGCCTTTGGGAATTGCAGCGCGCATGCGCGGTCCCCTTCCCGCCCAAGGGTGCCATCTTGCTCAGTCTGATGACATAGCGAAGAGACAGCAAAAAAGTTAGCAAAAAGAATGACTGCAACTCCAAGGGGAGGAGGGAGGGTAGTGAGGACTGATTCCTGCTGCTCCTGGAGAACACCTGTTACAGGTGAGTAACTACTCTTTCTCCAGGACCAAGCAGGAAGTCAGTCCTCACTTATGGGACTCCCGAGCTCAAGGCTACCGGAGACCTCAACCGAAAAATGAGCTCCCTCAAGCTCAACAGTACAGAAGGAAGGAATCTTCTCTGAATACAAATCCGGCCGGTAGCCCAACACCAGGGCCGGAGGGTAGGAGTTGCTTAGAACTCAAAGAGACTGTGGAGGACTGCCTGTCCGAAAGCACTGTCCCTGCGGGACTCCCTCTCCAGGCAGTAATGAGCCGCAAACGTCTGGCTTGAAGACCAAGTAGCGGCCCGGCAGATGTCCGCCAACGGAACAGAGCGGAGGTGAGCCACTGACTCAGCCTTCGCCCTGACACGGTGAGCCGTGACTCGACTCTCTAAGGAGAGGCCGGCAGCTCCATAAGCCCAGGCGATACAGTCATCTACCCAGAGACGGGTACCCCCAACCGATTGGGGTCAAAAGAGACGAAAAGCTGGACAGCCTTTCGATGCTCTCGTGTACGGTCAAGGTAGAAGGATAAGGCTCTTCTACAGTCCAGGGTATGCAGAACAGTTTCAGCTCGGCTGGTATGCGGTCTGGGAAAGAAGGTCGGAAGAACCACCTCTTGATTGATGTGAAAAGAGGAGACCACCTTCGGAAGAAACTTAGGGTGAGTCCGTAAGACCACCCTATTCTTGTAGAACCTAGTGTAAGGGGGCTCCGACACTAGGGCCTGTAGATCACTAACGCGCCTAGCGGAGGTAAGGGCTACCAAGAAGAGAGTTTTCCAGGAGAGGAAACGAAGAGGACAAGTAGCCATGGGTTCAAAAGGCGGACAGGTAAGCCTTTGCAAGACCACATTGAGATCCCAGTCAGGAGCTGGAGGGCGCAACGGGGGCTTAAGCAGAAGGCGGCCCTTGAGAAAACGTGCCACCAGGGGGTGCGCGGAAAGAGGCTGGCCCTCCACCGGCGAATGATGTGCAGAGAGAGCACTGAGGTGGACCCTGACAGAGTTGGATTTGAGGCCTAGATTGGAGAGGTGAAGCAAATATTGCAGTACCACCAATACTAAGCAGGCGAAGGGGTCCTCAGAGCGCTGAGAACACCAGACCAAGAAGCGACGCCATTTAAGGGCGTAAGATTTCAGGGTGGAAGGTCGCCGAGACGCCAGGATGACAGCCTCCACCTCCGGAGGAAGTAAGAGCGGAGCTAGGACTACCCTTTCAGCAGCCAGGCCATCAGATGAAGGGCCCGGAGGTTGGGGTGGAGGAGAGTACCCTGATCCTGGGTCAGGAGATTGGGCTGAAACCCCAGAGGAAGAGGGGTGTCCACCGCTAGTTGTAGGAGTAGAGGGAACCAGGGTTGTCTCGGCCACCTGGGCGCTACCAGGATCACGGAGGCCCTGTCCTGGACAATTTTGAACAGCGTCCGGGACACAAGTGGCGTGGGAGGAAAGGCATACAGTAGGCCCGTGGACCACGAAATGAGGAAAGCATCCGGCGCTACTCTGAGAGGATGCGGGTGCCGGGAGCAGAACCTGGGAAGTTGTCAGTTTAGGGGACTGGCAAAGAGATCCACGGTGGGGAGGCCCCACCGGCGGAAGATCCGTTGGACCACTACGGGGTTCAACCTCCATTCGTGCGGCTGCAGAATCCGGCTCAGTTTGTCGGCTAGGCAATTTTCCTTCCCGGGCAGGTAAACAGCCTTGAGGAGGATGTCGTGGTCAACTGCCCAAGAGCACAGTCTCCGAGCCTCCTGACATAGGAGGGAGCCCGTGCCCCCCTGTTTGTTCACGTAGAACATGGCGACCTGATTGTCCGTCTGCACCAGTACAGACCAACGAGAAGTGAGGCGAGAGAAGGTCCGCAGAGCTAGGCGGATCGCCCGCAGCTCCAGGAAGTTTATCTGCTGAACAGCCTCCCAAGCACTGTTCCCTCTAAGCTGTGCGCGTGTGCGCGCGCACACACCTTGCCGAGCGAGCGCACATACTTTACAACAGAGCGCACAAAAATTACGGTTCTGATTCTGATAGAAAACAACACAGACGTCTTAAAATTTAAAAGTTGTGATTGTAATTACTAGAAATTTTCCGCTTCATTTAGTAATCGTCTATTTTCATTTGATTTGATTAAAATCAATGTGGTGCACATACTGTATTCTGATGTGTAGTCAAATTTTAAAGTATATAACTCTGAGTGTCGTCATGTGGCGCACAAAAATGTAACCTTCCTTCAAAAGCTGCACAGCTGATATTTTATGCGCACACAGCCTACAGAAAATTAGAGGGAACATTGCTCCCAAGGTGTCCAAAGGCCTTGAGTGCATGTTCCTTGGCAATGCGCTCCCCATCCCATGAGAGAGGCATCTGTCGTGAGCACTTGAGAAGGTGGAGGAGACTGAAAAGTCATGCCAAGTACCAGATTGGGCAGGTGAAGCCACCACTGCAGAGAGGAGACCAGGCGGTCGGAGATCTGTATTAAGTCCGTCAGTCTCCCTGTGGCCTGATGCCATTGAGTGCGAAGGCTCCACTGAGCAGGTCGCATATGCAGACAGGCATTCGGAGTGACATGGACCGTGGAGGCCATGTGACCGAGCAGTTGCAGGAATTGTCTGGCAGAGGCCGGTGACGCGCTGTGGAACCTGCCGGCCAGAGCTATGAGCCTGTTGGCCCGTTCCAGAGGTAAGAAGGCCCGAGCCTGCAGAGTGTCCAGCCGTGCTCCTATGAATTCGAGATCCTGAGATGGGAGCAAAGTGGACTTTTTGAAGTTTATGACGAAGCCCAAGTGCTGAAGCAGAGCCACTGTGCGTTGAGTGGCCTGAGTGACCTCTAGGGAAGACTGTGCCCGGATGAGCCAGTCGTCCAGGTAGGGGAAGACGAAGAGGCCTTGAAGCCTCAGGAAGGCTGCCACCACTGCCAGGCATTTCGTGAACACCCTGGGAGCGTAGGAGAGGCCAAAGGGCAGTACGCGGTACTGGTAATGATTCCCTGCCACCACAAATCTCAGATATTGCCGGTGGGTCCGGATGAATAAGGATGTGAGTATAAGCATCCTTTAGATCCAAGGAGCATAGCCAATCTCCCTGCCGGAGGTAGGGCAGTAGGATTGCAAGGGTAAGCATCTTGAACTTTTCCCGCTGCAGGAACTTGTTGAGGTTGCGCAAGTCCAGGATGGGTCTGAGGCCTCCTGTTCTTTTCGGAACCAGGAAGTACCTCGAATAAAACCCGTGACCCCACAAGTGCTGGGGCACTGGCTCCACAGCCTGTTCCTGGAGCAGACTTTGCAGCTCTTGAAGGAGTAAGTCCCTGTGCAGAGGGGGTCTTGGAGGCTCCCCTGGAAAGTAGGGAGGAGGTACCTGGTGAAAATGTAAGAGGTAGCCCTTTTGAACCACCTGCAGCACCCAGGAATCGGATGTTATGGCTGACCACCTGTGGGCAAAGCGGGTCAGCCGGCCCCCCGTGCTGAGCGAAAGTCGCGGAGGGGGAGAGGCTATGCTGGCATAGTCAAAAACCCCCACCCTGCTGAGCAGGGGCCTGTGTAGTGGGCTTGGGGGCCTTCTGCCTACGGGACCCATTGCCCTGTCCCTTAGCCTGCTGGCCCTGATGGGGAGCTGCTGAGGCTTGATATTGTGGGTGGTGCTGTTTATAGGCAGACACCTTCCTCGGGTAAAAGGGCTTTTTCCCCGAGCCCTTCCTTTTCTGTGAAGGGGCAGAGGTCTTTCTGGATAGGCGAGTTCTGGTGAGAGTCTCGGACTCTAGTTCTGCCGCCTTATCAGCCATGGGTTTGCCAAAGAGGTTTTCACCTCTGCAGGGGACATCGACCAACTTGTCCTGCACCCATGGCTCGAGGTCGGATGACTGAAGCCAAGCCTGACGGCGAGCACCGATGCCGGCTCCGGCTACTCGAGCCGATGCTTCGAAGCCATCGTAGGCTGCTCGAGAAATAAACTTCGAGCACTCTCGAATACCAGTGGCCAAGGCCTGGAACCTCTGCAAAGGTTCCTCGGAGAGACCAGCAGAGAACCCGGCAATTTCCTTTGCCAGGTCTCGAAGATACATGCCCATATATAGCTGGTATGTCTGGACTCGGCAAGCATAGAGCCCTGGAAGCACTTCCTACCGAGGGCATCCAGGTTCCGGGCCTCCTTACCCGGAGGCACCGAGGAGTGCATCTTCTGACTCTTAAGTCGATGCATGGCCGATTCCACCACCATGGAATGGTGCGGTAGTTGCGCCTTCTGGAACCCGGGGCTCTTGCGGACTCGATACATGGAATCGACCCGCTTGCTTAACACCAGCGTCGAGGCCGGGCTCTCCCACATGCGGAAGAGCAGCCGCTCCAGTATCGGAGGAACCGGCACAGTAAAGGCCTCCTTCGGGGGAGAGTCATACTGGAGGGCCTCGAGCTCTTCGGCTCGAGGCTCCTCCTCCAGATCCGCGGGAAAGGCCAAATCCTTGGCCATGTCCCTCACGAAATCGGAGAACCGGGTATCCTCTGGGGGGGGAACCGTCTCCGAGGCTCCGACTCGGGCGAGTCGGAGGGGACGCACCGAGTCTGAAAAGAACCGGGTGACTCGTCCTCCTCCGTGTCCCAGCCCGACTCCTCCGTGGAGGAATCGAGTGGCTCCGTGCGGGTGAGGGCCGAGGACCTCCGCCCCGACGCCGAGGCCGGCGTCGACGACCTCGGTCCCGAACGGGAGGCCGAGGGAGACCTTGGCCGATGATCGACTCGAGCTCGTATGGACTCGAGGATCGGCTCGGCCTCCGGGGTCAACTTGGACGTCGACGTCCTGGTGGTCAGGGCAGATGCACTGGCGATGCCGGCCATCAATGCCCGCTGCTGGTCCATGAAGGCAGCGATACTGCACTCCAAGGCCGTCAATCTGAGACCAAACTTAGAAGACCCAGCAGCCCCCGACTCGGGCCCCGACGTCGGTTCCCTGGGAGGTGAGTCCACGAGGACTACAGTACTCACGTGTCCAGGAGACTCCACTTCGAGACGAGGATGCTTCGACGACCTCTTCGCCTCTGAGGACCCGGGGCGGCTGGCAGGGCTATGCGACCTGGCCCTCGAGGGACCAGGAACGTCCTCCGACGCCACCCTCGCGGGTTTCCTCTTCCGACGATGTTCCCGGCCGGGAGACCCCCGCTCAGAGGAACTCAGACGATGCTCCGGGCCGGAGTCACGAGACGTCGCAGCCTCTGACGAGGTCCGGGCCCGACCGGATGCGGAATCAGAGAAGATACTTTCCTTTTGTGACTGCCGACTCCTCAATGCCTTCGAGGACATTTTGTTGCACGGACCACAACCCACCGAGTCATGATTGGGTCCGAGGCAACGGAGGCAGCAGTCTTGTGTGTCGGTAAGAGACATAAGTCTGGTACAGCGATCACACTTTTTAAAACCGCTGGCAGCCATCGGGGGAAAAAGGGCCCCTGCGAGGTCGAAAGACCGTGCTGTCAGGGAAAAAGAAAAAAAGTGGCGGGAACGCCCGTTACAAAGGACAAAAACTGAAAAAATGTGAACGGATTCGATATTGGAGTATCGAGGCCGGGCGGGAAAGAGACACGGCGTCGAACCGAGAAAAACAAACGAAAGAAATCAACTTTTTCAGCGGTGATCACAAACTACGTCTGTAGGGCTCCGCGGAAAAAAGAAGACTGAGCAAGATGGCACCCTTGGGCGGGAAGGGGACCGCGCATGCGCGCTGCAATTCCCAAAGGCTTTCTGCGAAAGCTGGGGAAAATTGCTCCGCGAGGGCTCCGTCGGCGCCGACGTCACCCATAAGTGAGGACTGACTTCCTGCTTGGTCCTGGAGAAACCTCTTAACTTTAGGGCATGATTGTCCTCAATAGCTCTTGGAGCTAGAAGAGTGGATTTCTCTTGCGGCAAGAGATTCATGCCTAGAGTCGAGGATTGATTCAGTGTATCACTGATATCTCAGCATGGATGAGATGAACTGTAGATGCTTCTGTTGATAAGAAGTAGATTTACAGGTTCTAAAACTCAAACAGGAAAAAAAAAAGATTTAGTAAATAAAATATCAGAAACCCTGCCATTGCTGAGTTTGCTGAGCCTGTTGAGGGTATGATTTTCTTAGCCTGGTTTGATGTTGCCCTTTTTGGGAAACATCTGTATGATGGGTAGAAGATGGATAAAACTTCTTTCCCCTAGGGGGATAAAGCTTCTTAGGAGATTTTTTATTAGCTGGGATAGAGGAAAGTTTTGACAATCCTCTGAAAGTAACAATCGGGGCTGTGGGAGGGGACTTAGCATGCTACAAAAGCAGCCGCCGCCAGGCGAGCACGCGCCTGTCGGGCCTGCGCCTGAGGGCCTTGCCAGAGGGCCCTTTGGCGTGGCCCTTAGGCGGGGAACTAGAAACAGCCGTCCTTCGCACAATCAAGGACATTTACAAGCAACTAATCAGCGTAACCTCAACTTATCCTGGAAAGTCTGGCCTAAGTCTCATCAAATCAGGTACCCAACACGCACCTTCACATGCTGCAGCAAGCTTCATTCTCCTGGGACATTATTACCCTCGGTCCAGATTCTCCGTCACACTGACTCTCAGCTGTATCAAATTCTTAACATTGCCTGTTGTATTACATCATTTGTGATAGTCTGATTACTGCCTTAACTAAGAATGTTTAGTATAAAAATCACACTGATTCTCAACTTTAGCAAATTGGAAGCAGTGCCTGTTGTATTGCATAAGTTGTGATAGTCTGATTTCTGCCTGTTTTTCCATTCTTCCAAATTTGACTTCTCTGCATGTTGCTTACATACCAAGGTATTTTATCAAGCTCTTGCACCACATATCCATAAAAAGCAACACAACTCCATACTACCTAGGCTTCCATGACCTCCCACAAATACTTAGATTAACACCACTCTCTCTCAGTTTGTCATGCCAGTACCTCTTATAGACCACTGTAATAACTTTAACTAGATAGCCAGCCCCTAAGACATCTCTCCTCCAAGTTCAAGTCCAGCAGCAAATTCCAAATGGCCCCTCCTATCACTGCCTTAATCAGCTTTCTCCTTCTCCTCCTAAGTTGGCTCGGTAAATCCCTCGCCCTAACCCATACAGCCCACCAAATTCCGATACTTCAGAGTCACACTAAAAGATGGGCAGAAGCTCCATTTCCTCACCCAAAAGGAGATAACCACACACGTCATTCTCACTTATTACACATAGCTCTCCAGTATGCCAAGAAAACTAAACAAAAGGATCCCCCACAAGCACTAAATTGTGCCCTCATAAACGCTCGGTCAATCCGTAAGAAATGGCCACTTGTCGCTGATTTAATATCATCCCATAATCTAGATATACTCATGATAACTGAAACATGGTTATCGGATGTGGATAACGTAATCATCAATCAACTCTTACCCACTAACTTCTCCATCCACTCCCGACACAGAGAGAACAAGAGAGGAGGAAGGGCTCTCATTCTGACCAAGGCTGACCTGCTGTTCCATACAATAGTCTCCACAAGTGCGAACAACCTAGATATCCTATCCATCGCCAATAATCATTGCTCTATCAACCTGCTATATAGAGCACCATCACCCTCCACTGATGACCTATCCAACATACTAGATCTAGCAGCCAATACTCGCAAACTCAGCATACCTAACTGGATACTAGGAGATTTTAATCTCCCATCTCTGCACTCCAGTCATGCTTCGGCCCTCCTAGAAGCGATTGACGAGTTGGGTTACAGGCAAATAGTCGAACAACCCACACACATAAAAGGGAACATCCTTGACTTGATTTTTGCTCCTCTGACAGCGTTGGAATCAAGCAAAGAACTTGTGACATCCCTGACCTCAGTACCTTGGTCAGACCACAAGCTAATCAATTTTATTATTCCCATCAACAACAACATACCACACAACAGCAGAATGCCAAGCAACCCAACAAAGATAATATCTCGGAGCTTCAGAGCTTTCAATAAAGAGCTCATACTTGCAGAAACTCTTCCTCTCTACAACGATGCATCTCTCAACCTGGAAAACCTGATCTCCTCGTGGAATAACCACCTCAGCTCTATTGCGCAAAAACCAAATGATAAGAATATCTCAAAAAAAAGAAAACATTCACCGTGGTTCTCCCCTGAATTGCGGACCTCCCTCTCACATCTACGGAAACTCGAAAAACGATGGCGTCGAACTCGATCCACAAAAGACCAGACAGCTTATAGCATACATCTTTCTGCTCACAGAGAAGCTGTCCTGACAAAAATGAAACAATTCCACTCTGACACACTCAAAAGATCACTAAATAAACCACGTGATCTTTTCAACTTAGGAATCTTTATCGAAGGAACCATCACCATGTCAGCCTGAAGATATCCACCCACAAGCTTTCGCCGACCATCTACAATCTAAGCTACTACAAACAAACAAAATCGCTACTGTCAATGCACAAGACACCACCTGTCTAAGCTACCTTTCTATGTTCTCCACACCATCCAAGAAATGTGTGGAAGATACCATCGCGGCACTCAATACCACCACTGCACAAACTGACCCCTGCCCTGCCTTTTGGATAAAAGATTTACGCAGCAAACTCAGCCCATTAAACACAAGAATGATGAACCTATCTTTCACAACTGGATCCTTCCCCTCAGCACTCAAGCAAACATCCATTAGACCTCTTCTAAAAAACCCTAAGCTCGACCCTCGTAAAGTAGAATCTTACAGACCCATAGCTAGTATACCCCTCCTAGCTAAGATAATTGAGAAAGAAGCACAAAGACAAATACAAGACCACATCGACACCGCCTCCCCACTAGACCATTGTCAACATGGCTTCAGGGAGTACCATGGTGTTGAAACCCTCCTTATCACCCTTTTCAACAATATTATCACAGGTATCGATAACATTCGCCAAGGTTTCGTACTTATTTTCATAGACATCGCTGCAGCTTTCGACTCGGTACACCACGGTCTTCTCTTAGAACGACTAAAAGAAAAGGGCATCAACGACATCGCTCTTGATTGGTGCAGGTCTTACCTTGATGGAAGATGGCAGCATGTAAAATCCGGAGCAGCAGCATCTGAGCCTTTCCACCAAAGACAAGGTGTTCCTCAAGGGTTATCCTTATCATCCCTCATGTTTAACATTTACATACAACCCATCTGCAATATCATCAGGTCTTTCAAGGTTCAATGTCTAATATACGCTGATGACATTCTACTCTTCATGCCATTCTCCACAACACAAATGGACCTCTCCCCACTGATTGAATGTTTTGATGCAGTGTCCGAATGGTTTCTGTCTCAAAACCTCCGTATTCAACACAAGAAAACAGAGGTGCTCTTTATCACGAGAGAGACCAGAGTTTCACCCCGCCACCTCATATAAAAGTGAAAGAAGCCGAGCTCCAAACTAAATCCACAATTCGATATTTAGGGGTCACCTTGGATCAACGTCTGGACATGAAGCTACACATATCCAACACAGTTAGAGCCATATACTTCAAAATCCGGACACTCAGACACCTTCGCTCCTTATTAGACCCAGACGACTATCGGACTGTATACCAAGCCCTAATCTTACCTCACTTCGACTTTGCTAATGCCATTCTTCAAGGTCTCCCACAGTCTACATTGAATCCTCTGCAACTTGCCATGAATGCCGCTGCCAGAGTCCTAGTTGGAGCATCGAGATGCAACCACGTAACGCCTATCTTAATGCAGCTCCACTGGCTACCCACACATGGAAGACTTTTGTTCAAAAACCTTGTTACTCACATTCAAAGCCATCAATGGCATCACTGCCTCTTCATTAATTGACCTCATTCAGTCCACCCCGCCTAACAGAATTAGAAGACCTACATCAACTAACACTCTAGTCATCCCAAGGGCCTCAACAAAATGCACACTAGCAACATCAAACAGGGCCTTCAGCCTTTATGCCCCTAAATGTTGGAAACCCATTACCACCAGATATTCGTGCTGTTACCGATCTAGCGCAATTCAAGAAGGCACTCAAATACCACTTATTCCTCCATTACTACCAGGACAGCCAGACTCCAACCTAATTGCATCTCCTCCATACTAGCCTACCATTTAGATAGTACCTAATCTGTAGCACAAGCTTACTGTACATATGTAAATAGTTGCATTCATACTTCCCTATGTTATCCAAGTTGTTTTTTCCTGTTCTCTGTAAAACCAAACAGTTTGTTGTTATGGTACTTTGTTTTATGTAAACCGCGCTGATGATAAATAGTGCGGTATATAAGAGATTGTAATAAATAAATAAATAAAATAAAATAAAATTATCAGTGCTTAACTGATTAGCTTGAAATAAAGCATCCTTGTTAAAGAGATTCTCACCAGTACAAGGAGTATTTCCCAGCCTTTCTTGTACCCATTTGTCCAAGTCTGAAGCTTGGAGCCAGGCCATGCGTCGTGCTCCTATGGCTATAGCAGAAGTTCTGCTAATAGACTCAAAACAGTCCAGGGAAGCACAATTAAGGAACCTTGAGATATCTTGAGAATGATTGACTAATAAGAAATAGTTTGCTCTTTTATGCTCTTGAAGAAAAGGGTTCAAAAGCTTTAAGTTCTTTGTGACCTCTTCAAGAGAGAATCCCATATAGAATATATATGAGATAATTCTTGCTGAAAGCATGGATGCCTGGAAGCATCGACGTCCAAAGGCATCTAAAGTCTTGGACTCACGACCTGGCGGATAAGAGGAGTGCTTCTTTGCACTCTTAATATGCCTCATTGCTGATTCTACAACAATAGAATGATGAGGAAGTTGAGTCTTTTGAAAACCTGGAGAAGGTGGCACCTTGTACATAGTGTCAAGTGTTTTAGAATGTGGGGATACCGTTAAGGGAGTTTCCCACATTCTTAATAATAGATCCTGTAAGATCTGATGCAAAGGAAGCATGATCCCCTCTTTTGGAATCCAGGGGAATTGCAGGGTTTCTGAATCCCCTGGTATAGATTCTTTACCAGGTATAGAAATGGCAAGTAACTTTGCCATATCAAGCAGAAAAGCTTGAAAGGAAATCTCTCCTGAGGAGGACCCTCTGAAATGAGGGGTAAAAGCTGGAACTGTTGAAAGTTCAGCCTTGGTACCGATGGATTCATCCCAGTCATCGGGATCGGAAGACTTGAAAGGATGAAGCATCAGATTTTCTTTAAAGAGATGTCTTCGGTACCGCTCGAGGCCAGTCCCGAGATGAGTCAGTACCGAATCCTCCATGCTAGAGAGCAATTCCAGGCTCGGCATTGAAGGAAGCGAGTCTGTCGAAGAAAACATCGATGGTACCGACACCGGTGACGATGTCGATACCGATACCAAAGCCGATACCGATACTCGGGGAACGGTCTGCAGCGACTAGCGGTACCGAAGTAGCTGAGAGTGCTAGACTACGTTCATCGGTGAGGAGTGTTTCGTCCATCACCATAGCCGATGCCGGGGTGTCGGTACCGCCCGAAGCGGCCAGAACCGAGCATGACCCAGGTATGTCCATGGAGGTAAGAACCTCGGGAACAACCTGGAGCCCCATTAATGCTTTGGAGCCCGAAGACTCCCGCCGGGGCTTTATTGCCAAAATGTCCTCGAGGGCAACGCCAGAGGCATCTCGATACTTAGAAGGAGATCTACCACTCGAGGAGTGGCTAGTCTTAACAGACTTTTGTTTCGTTACCTGATCCTGGAAGGAAGAAGATATTCTGGCTGGTGACAATGAGTCCGATGTGGACCGGGTATCGAGTTGTGCTCGATCCTGAAGACTTCTTCTATCCAAGTTCCTGCAGGAGAGACACTCCAAAGGGCAATGGTCAGCACCTAAACATTTTAGACACCAAGTATGAGTGTCTAAAAATATATTTGTACCGCCACACTTTGAGCATTTCTTAAGGATAGTGGCTGGCTTTTCCATAATGGAAAGGATAGAGGCCTAGTGGCCAAAAAACCGTCAGGCACTAAACAGGAAAAAATTTCCTAGAAAAAAGAAAAGATTTTTCAAGAAAAGAAAAGCAAAGCACCGGCGGTACCAGCGGGCATCGAATGAAGGCAGGCGCGACCACAAAAAATAAGAATAAAAAAAGAAGAATTTTCTGCGGTGACAGGGATACGTCCTGTCGGCTCCGTGGAAAACGAAAAACTGATGAGAGGGAAGTGAATAGGCTCCAAAGGCTTTCTTCCTGGACGTTGGGGAGCGTTCCCACGCAGGCTCCGTCGGTACTAACATACCCATATGTGAAGACTCATTCCTGCTTGTTCCTGGAGATAATTGGTATCTCAGAGACCTGGTGGAAGGAGGATAACCAATGGGATACTTCTACCAGGGTAGAAACTATACTGCAATGATGGGATAGATCAAACTAGTGGAGAAGTGGCACTATGTTAAAGAGGGCATTGAGTCAAACAGGATAAAAGCTGTTTTAGGAAACAAAAACACATTGTAGAATCATTATGTATAGAAATTTCATGTGAGAATGGGACATGAAAATAAGTGGAGGGTATACTACTGTACATCTGGCTAGAATGAACAGTCATAAGACAAAATGCTAACAGTAATTAGGGATGCTAACAAAATCAGCAACACAATAATAATGGGTGATTTCAATTACCCTGGCATCAACTGAGTCAATGTCACATCAGGAGGTAATGTTTCTAGATGAAATAAATGATTGCTTCATAGAATAGCTGATTCAAGAAACATGAGGGAGAGCTATTTTGGATCTAATTCTTAGTGGAACACAGGATCTGGGACAACAGGTGATAGTGTTGGGACCACCTGGCAATAGTAATCATAGCATGATAAAGTTTTTTAATAATTGGAGGGAGAACAGCAAGGAAATCTACTACATAAGCATTTAACTTTCAAAAAGGCGACTATGAGAAAATGGTTAAGAAAAAACTAAAAGGAGCATCTGCAACGATTAAGAGTTTACATCAGGACTGGACTTTAGTTAAAAATACCTCTTGGAAGCCCAGACCAGATGTATTCTACGCTGTAAAACAAGATGGAAAGGCGGCCAAAACACTGCCGGAATAGTTTAGAAGTAGGTGAGAGGCTGTTACAGACAAAAAAAAAAAAAAAACACTTTCAAAAATGGAAAAATGATTTGAATGACGAAAACAGAAAATAGTGTAAGTACAGGCAAGTTTAATGCAAAGCACTGATAAGGCAGGCAAAGAGAATTTGAAAACAAGCTTGTTGTGGAAGCAAAAATTCATATTAAAAAGTTTTTTCAGGTACATTTGAAGTAAAAAGGCTTGTAAGGGAGTCAGCTGGACTGCTAGATAATAGAGCAGTGATGGCTAACCTTTTTGAGCCCGAGTGCCCAAACTGCCGCACAAAACCAAAGAATTTCCTCAAAGTGCCAGCACGTCAATTTGCATAAATATTTGCATAATGCTAACATACACTAACTTTTAGTAAACATGTCTCTTAATGAGTGTATGGATAAAGACAGACTAAAAGATTTCTACATTACTATAATCCAGTGCCAACCGCCAGGCACATTAGGAACTACTACAAACACTGCCCATTTAGAACCAATAGCAAACCCGCCGTATCCTAACAGCACTACCAGGACTCACAAAGCACCACACCATACCTATCAAAAGGCAACACTGCAAATATTAAACCAATACATTTCAGACAATAACAATACATGACCTACTGGGGAAAGAGAACAAGTGGCAATGTCAAAAAGGAATTACATAAACAGAATACCTCAGCTCAGTTACACAGTTGCAATTGCTCCAGCCACTTTCTTCTGGTTTCTTCATGTTTTCTGCTAACTCTCCATCATCTGCTGTCCATTTGTCCTTTCTTCTCTCTTCTAGTTTTTTTTTCCATTCTCTCTCTCTACATCCGCTTTAACATACTAATCTTTCTCCTTTTGCTCTTTCCTCATTCCTATTTCATCCACTCAAATTTTACCCCTCCATCCTCAATCCCCACTTACTCTCCCAATACCCGGCCAATTGTAGATTTTTTATCCCTCCCACACAAAATATTTTTCCCCTCTCCATTTTACTCTCCCAGCCCCATCCCATTCTAATCCTCCCCCAACATCAGCTCCCTTCTAGTTCCAGCCTCACCCAGCATCCATTCCCTTCTAGTCCCTGCATCAGCCCATTTCCAGTCCTAGCCCCCCATCAGCCCATTTCCAGTCCTAGCAACCCCCCAACCCAATACCAGTCCTAGCCCCCCCCCATCAACCCACTTCCAGTCCTAAACCCCCATCACCCCATTTTCAGTTTAAGCCCCCCCTATAACCCATTACCAGTCCTAACCCCCATCACCCCATTTCCAGACAGCCCCCATCAGCCCACAGCCCATTAGCAGTCCTACCCCCCACCCGCCCGCCCGCCCGCCCATTAGCAGTCCTAATCCCCCCGCCCGCCCACCCACCCACCCATTAGCAGTCCTAACCCCCCCCAGCCCATTAGCAGTCCTACCCCCCCGCCCGCCCGCCCATTAGCAGTCCGAACCCCACAGCCCATTAGCAGTCCTAACCCCCCATCCCGCCCGCCCACCCACCCACCCATTAGCAGTCCTAACCCCCCCCAGCCCATTAGCAGTCCTACCCCCCCCCCGCCCCTTAGCAGTCCTAACCCCCCCACCCCATTAGCAGTCCTTCCGCCCGCCCGCCCATTACCAGTCTTAACCCCTCCCCCCCTAGCCCATTAGAAGTCCTAACCCCCCCCCGCCCATTAGAATTGCTTACCCCCCCCCCCCTAGCCCATTAGAAGTCCTAACTCCCCCCCCCCCTGGCAAATTTTTTTAAAAAAAAGCAGGCTCTGGCTGCTGCCGCGGCAGATTGCAATGTCCCGCGGGGCCCCCTCCGCCCGCTAAGCCCCTCTGCAAGGGCTTTCAGATTCGCGAGGGAGAGCAACTCCCTCGCGTCTCTGTTAAGCCCGCAGGGGCTAATGGGAAATTTCCCATCAGTCCCTCGCGTCTAAAGGGGCTGATGGGAAATTTCCCATTAGCCCCTGCGGGCTTAACAGAGACGCGAGGGAGACGCTCTCCCTCGCGAATCTGAAAGCTCTTGCAGAGGGGCTTAGCGGGCGGAGGGGGCCCCGCGGGACGCTGCATTCTGCCCTTGCCGCGTCCGCGGCAGCAGTCAGAGCCAGCTTTTTCTTTTTTTGCGGACCTTCCCGCGTGCCAGCTGCAAGGCCTTCGCGTGCCACAGCTGGCACGCGTGCCATAGGTTCGCCATCGCTGTAATAGAGTAAAAGGGCACTAAAGGAGGACAAGGTCAGAGCAAAGATGCTAAATGAATTCTGCTTCCATGTTTACTGAAGATGATGTAGAGAAAGACTCACATCAGAAATGATTTTTAAAGTTAATGAATCAGAGTAATTGAAACAAATCTCAGTGAACTCGAAATATCTTGACCGGATGGCATACATTGCAGGGTGCTAAGAGAACTCAAAAATGAAAATGAAGACCTACTATTTGTAAACTATATCATTAAAATCGTCTATAATATCTGAAGATTGGAGAGTGGCCAACGTAACGCCAATTTTTGATCCTAGACACTACAAACCAGTGGCCCTAACATCAGTGGCAAGCAAAATGGTAGCAACTATTATAAAGAACAAAATTACTGAACACATAGTGGTTTGTTTACAAAGCTGCGGTAGCGGTTTGCAATCGTTATCGGAGCCACGGCCCCATTGAAATCAATGGGGCCGCGGTTCCGATAACGATCGCGAACCGCTACCGCGGCTTTGTAAACAAGCCCCATAGTCGTAGTTTAACGGGTCAAAGCCAACATTGATTTAGCCTTTGAAAATGTCCCTCATGAGACATTAAGGAAATTAAAAAATCATGGGATAGGAGGCAGTGTCCTATTATGAATTGGGAACTGGGAACTGATTAAAAGACAAAAAAAACAGACAATAGGACTAAGTGGTAAATTTTCTCAATGAAAAAAGTAAATAATGGAGTATTCCCCCCTACCCAGGTTCTGTGCTGGGCCCTCTACTTTTTAACATTCATAAATGACCTGGAAATGTGAACGAGTGAGATGATAAAATTTCAGACATAAAATTATTCAAAGTTGTTAAATCACAAGAGGATGGCAAAAATTGCAAGAGGACCTCAGGAAATTGGGACACTGGGCGTCCAAACAGCAGATGAAATTTAATGCATACAAGTGCAAAATTATGCACTTAGGTTAGAACAACCCAAATTAAAGCTACATGATACAAGATTTCATCACCCAGGAAAAGGATCTAGAAGTCATCATGGATAAATACATTGAAATACCCTACTCAGTGTGGCATGTTTAGTAAGTCCCATGCTACTAAGACTGGCTTGGCTGCATTACTATCATGGGCACTGCACTATATGCAGGGGGCATAGACAGCCATCCCCCTGAATTTAGCACAGCTCAAGGTATTAATACTGCCACGAGGAGCATCTACCACCACACACTGTACTTGCAGTAGTTGCTTCCTGCCAACTGCCGGCGGCGTAGGTTTCAAGGCTCACGTAAACAGCGCCCCAGCAGGAATGTCCATGCCCTGCCCAGGCACATGTTGCCTGGGTTTTTTAGTGCAAGATCCTGTGCTACATTTTAGTACAACACCAAAAACATACACTAACCCGTGCTACCTGGGCAGCGCACTTTAGTAAATATGCCCCACTGTGCAGCCTCAGCTAAGAAAGCTATTATAAGGAAAAGAATGGAGAATACCATGGTGCAACCACACCTTGAGTGCTGCATGCAGTTCTAGACACTGCATCGAAAAAAAAACATATAGCAGAACTGGAAACGTTACAGAGAACAGTGACCAAAATGATAAAGGGGATGGAAAGATACCCCTATGAGGAAAGGCTTAAAAAGGTTAGGGCTCTTTCATAATGCTCCCTATCCTGTTCAATGTTTCCCTTCCTTTTCTGTAAGCAGCCATTGTCAATGGTCTTAGATAACAATGACAGTGTTTCTACCACTCCTCTGTACTTAGGGTTTAAGTGGGCAGTGGGGTAGGAGGGGGGCTTCAGGGAGGGTTTTCTTTTCTATTTTAGGGTTTCTTCATTACTATGTTTGCCTCCTTTTGTGTTTACTTGCATATTTTAAAATATAAATAAAGATTTAAAAAAAAGATTTGCGTTCTTCAGCTTAGAGAAGGCTGAGGGGAGATTATGATAGAGATCTATAAAATAATTTGAACCAGTAAAAGTGAACTCGTTTACTGCTTCAAAAAAGTATAAAGACTAGGGGAAATGTGACGAAGCTACCAAGCAGTACACTTAAGACTAATCAGAAAATATTTTTTCACTCAACACGTACTTAAGCTATAGAATTTGTTGCCAGAGGATGTAGTAAAAGTTGTTAGTGTAGCTGGATTTAAAAAAGGGTTTGGACAACTTCCTGGAAGAAAAGTCCATAAACCGTTATTAAAGTGAGCAGAGGGAAATCCACTACTTATTCTTGGGATAAGCAGCATGGAATCTGTCCTCCTTTCTTCTGCCATGTACGTGTGACCTGCATTGGTCACTGCTGAAGACAGGATACTTGGCTTTATGGACCATTGGTCTGACCCAATATGGCAAAACTTACGTTTTTATGACTTATTCAAATAGCAATCAAGAATAGGAGACAGTTTTGATTGCATGTGTCTATAGTTCTTTCATTAGGAAAATGTAGAGTATGTTGTCTAGCTCAGTAAAAGGAAATTTACAGAAATCTATATACATAATATCAGAACCTACGAAAAAAAAGTGTTTCTTAGCCCCCATCACAAGAAGGCAAGATTCCCTGAAATGGAATCAAAAACAAGAAAGCATATGAGAGGAACAGCCTAGTGGTGAGAGGAACAGCCTAGTATCCAAGAGATCAGGGTTTGATTCCTATTGGCACTTCTTGTGACCTTGGGCAAATCACTTTACTCTCCACTGGCTCTAAAGAAAAGGCCTTGCAATCTACTTCTGATCATACTTTGTCAGAAAACCCAGGGGCTGCTGGGTCGCCAGGAGTCAGCATTGACTTGATGGCACTTATAAAATTAAAAAAAAAATCAAGACAAATCAGGAATCTATCTTAACGACCCCACTTACCTGCCCTAAAGGAATTCTCCAACTGCAATGGTTCAATAAATACATACTGTATCTCTTCCCCTGGTGTACAACTAAGCATTTACAAGGAAGGCAAAGAAAAAAAAACATCTCCAGAAGCCAACATCTTTGGCTTAAGCTAGAGGAAGCTCCTTCTCACCTAATTCTAGACACATCATGAAAAAGGAAATTTTTTTGTCCACAAAACAAATGTTCTTTTTTCTGAAATAAGGCTTAAAAATACTAATTTTATCAACTGTCATAAAGGAGGCTATCAAGGTTGCTCGAGAGGGAATCTCATCAGTAGAGGATTCAAGGAAATTAGTTAGATCCAACTCAGTATCCACCTCAACCTGAGCAACCTCAGCAGTCACCTGAGACAGAGGTCTAGTAGATAAAGTGATATTTTAATTATCAGTTAATGTCCTTTCCTTAAGTCCTGCTAGACCAATCCAGATAAGTGAGTTGTGTTCCCCTACCAGCAGATTGATGCAGACAAAGAACCAATGAAAAGCCCAGGTTTCAATGACATCACTCCTATGCCTCTATTCGCCTCACCCACCAGAGGTCTCTCTATTATTCATCTCAAAGCATAAGGGAGAAACATGACAAGTCTCACATTACTCTTTGTTGCCCACAGTTAAAGTTATCAACAGTAGAGAACTATGTACAGGAAATCATAAATGGAAGGCTACAAGTAGAAGATGAACTTGTAGGGCCAAATATAAAAATTATGACAAACCCAAAGGTACTGTAGAAGAACAGCGAAAATATAGTTTCAGGGGTGAGCCATGACTGGTCTAGCAGGACTCAAGGAAAGGACATTAACTGGTAAGTAAAACATCACCTTCCATATCGTCCTGCTAGACCAGTCCAGACAAGTGGGACATATTAAAGTTACAACTCTACTAGGCGGGAAGAAGACATAGCAGCTCACAAAACCCTCTGGACATCCACAAGGTGAAGATCCTTATCCTTCCCCTGACACTGCTCCTTAGAGAAGGGGATAGGCAGACCACCTAGTTCACATGAAAGGGAGAAATTACCTTAGGCAAGAAGGAAGGCATAGGTCAAATGTAAACAGCCTCCCTTGAAAGAGACAGATAAGAATATCTGCAAGACAAAGCCTGCAGCTTGAAAATCCACCTTGCGGAACAAATCACAACCAAGAAGATCATCTTAAGTGTCAAATCCTTCAAAGTAGCCCACTTCAATAGCTCAGGGTCCTGCCATCGGGGCCCTGAGTACCAGACATAGATCCCAGGAAGGGACCACAGACCAGAGGAGAGGATGCAGACACCGAGCCCCCTGGAGAAAACACAAGACATCCAGGTGGCAAAGCTAGAGCAGCACTTTCAATCGCAGACCCACAAGGAGAGATGGCAAAAGCATCCGGAATCAGTTCTTTCATTCCAGTACATAGCTGAACTGAATGGTGTCTAGCATCCAGAGATCCTTGGTAACCCAGGCCCATTCCTGAAAGAAAATGCAAACATGCCTCCAACCAGAGGAACAAGGGAATGGGCCCCCAAACCTTCATTGTGCAGCCCAGCATGGTCCTCCTCTGGGGGGATAGAATCCCTGGACCCAGGCACTCCATAAAAAAAACCAAGAACAAGCCCGAAGCCCAGAAGCAGGACGACAGATTTTCCAGATCTGTAACAATGAAAGACCTGAGTCCCCTAGGTATTTGGCCAGCGCGCTCTCAGAGGACGGGCAGAGGATGACAAGAAAGGGGCACTATCCTTCTTCACAGCCCCCTGGACCTGTCTTCCGAAGATGGTAAGATTTTGTCTACACCAGGAACTCTAAAAAATAGGCTCCAAAAAGAATCTTCCCCTTAAAAGCCCGTTGGGCCAACCACGCTTTGGAAGATGAGTCTGCTACCCAGTGCTGGAGCCAAATCCAATGCTGTGACAGTCATCAGGGCAACAGCCCTGGCCGCCAAACGTACCAGGTCATACATGGCATCAGAAAGGAAGGCCGTAGCCAACTCCAAAAGAGGGGTAGTATCATCCAGCAGAAGAGACTGAATCCACTGGAGCAGGGCTCGAGACATCAGACTGGCGCATACCGTCAGCTGTAGAATAGCAGCCACCATGGCAAACTGGCTCTTCAACAATGAATCCACCTTACAGTTCAGAAAATCCTTTAAGTTCAGTCCGCCTTCCACAGGAATGGTGGTCCATTTGGTAACCGCCGTAACCTGCGCATCCACCTTGGGAATACCAAACCACTCAACACACTCTCCGGTAGAGCATAGATCAGTGATGGCTAACCTTTTTGAGCCCGAGTGCCCAAACTGCCGCACAAAACCAAAGAATTTCCTCAAAGTGCCAGCACGTCAATTAAACCTTAACAACAAGATTTTAGTATCTAAAAACTCTTTATAAAGTTGCCTGAACTATGTAACATCATTTGTAAAGGTTGGAATCTTTGTATTGTCAGAGAATCAATTTGATTCTCTCTCTACATCTGCTTTAACATAATAATCTTTCTCCTTTTGCTCTTTCCTCATTCCTATTTCATCCACTCAAATTTTACCCCTCCATCCTCAATCCCCACTTAGTCTCCCAATACCCGGCCAATTGTACATTTTTCTTCCCTCCCACACAAAATATTTTTCCCCTCTCCATTTCATTCTCCCAGCCCCATCCCCTTCTAATCTCCCCCAACATCAGCTCCCTTTTAGTTCCAGCCCCACCCAGTATCCGCTCCCTTCTAGTCCCCTCATCAGTCCATTTCCAGTCCTAGCTCCCCCATCCATTTCCAGTCCTATCCGAGTCCCTTCATCAGCTCATTTCCAATACCAGCCTCCCATCAGCCCATTTCTAGTCCTTTCCTAGCCCCACCATCAGCCCATGTTAAATCCTAGCTCCCCTCCACTCAGCCCATTTCTAATCCAAGACCCCCATGAGCCTACTTCCAGTTCTAGCCCCTCCATGAGTCCATTTCAATCCAAGCCCCCACCACAGCCCATTTCCAATCTTAGCTCCCCCCAACACCCAATTCTCAGTTCTATCCTAGCCCATCCATCAGCCCAGTTCCTGTCCTAGCTCCCTCCCCTAAGAGCCCATTCCAAACCCCCCTTCCCATCAGTTATTTGCAGTTCAAGCCCCCTTCCACTCAGCCCATTTCCATTCCAAGTCCCCCTCCCCATTAGCTATTTGCAGTTCAAGCCCCCCACTTCCCCTCAGCCCATTTCCATTCCAAGCCCCGTCCCCATCAGCTATTTGCAGTTCAAGCCCCCCACTTCCCCTCAGCCCATTTCCATTCCAAGCCCCATCCCCAACAGCTATTTGCAGTTCAAGCCCCCGTCCACTCAGCCCATTTCCAGTCCTAGCAACCCCCACAACCCTTTACCAGTCCTAGCCCCCCCATAGCCCACTCCCAGTCCTAATCCCCCATCACTCAATTTTTAGTTTAAGCCCTCCCATAGCCCATTACCAGTCCTAACCCCCCATCAACCCACTTCCAGTCCTAATCCCACCAGCCCATTTCCAGTCCTAATCCCCCATCACCCAATTTTTAGTTTAAGCCCCCCCAGCGCCCATCACCACTCCTAACCCCCCCAGCGCCCATCACCACTCCTAACCCCACAGCCCAGCGCCCATCACCACTCCTAACCCCCCCAGCCAGCCCAGCGTCCATCACCACTCCTAACCCTCCCCCCAGCCAGTCCAGTGTCCATCACCACTCCTAACCCCCCCAGCCCAGCCCATCACTACTCCTAACCCCCCCAGCCCAGCCCAGCCCATCACCACTCCTAACCCCCCCAGCCCACCCAGCCCATCACCACTCCTACCCCCCCCCAGCCCAGCCCAGCCCAGCCCATCACCACTCCTAACCCCCCCTCCCCAGCCCAGCCCATCACCACTCCTAACCCCCCCCCCCAGCCCAACCCAGCCCAGACCAGCCCAGGGAAAATTAAAAAAAAAAGAAAACCTGTCTGCTGCCGCTGTCGGGGCCGCCGCGGCAGAATCGAGCGTGCCGCGGGGCCCCCCTGTACCCGGCAGAGCCTGCCCTCCCCGTAGCAGCTCTCTCTTTGGAGCTGCAGTCAGACGCGCCGGCTTGCAGAGCGCGAGGGAAGAGTTTCTCCCTCGCTGCTCTGTTAAGCCCGCGGGGGCTGATGGGAAGTTCCCATCAGCCCCCGCGGGCTTAACAGAGTCGCGAAAGGGAAACTCTTCCCTTCGCGCTCTGCAAGCCGGCGCGTCTGACTGCAGCTCCAAAGAGAGAGCTGCTACGGGGAGGGCAGGCTCTGCCGGGTACAGGGGGGCCCCGCGGCACCCTCGATTCTGCCGCGGCGGCCCCGACAGCGGCAGCAGACAGGTTTTTATTGTTTTTTTTTCAATTTTACTTAATTGCGGACCTTCCCGCGTGCCAGCTGCAAGGCCTTCGCGTGCCACAGCTGGCACGCGTGCCATAGGTTCGCCATCGCTGGCATAGATCATCTTACATACCCTTAAGCCCCTTAGGCAGGGAGTCAGGATAATCCCACTCTAACCGGATCATATCCTTGATCACATCTAGGAACAGAAGACAGTAGTGGATTTCTGCACTTCTTGAAGGAGTGGGTGTTCCTTCGGCTCTTGCTCTATGCTGGAAGCATGCATCAAGTTCAAAGCAGATGAGACCCTGGCAATCAATGCCGCCAGCTCCTCCTTCCAGAATAAATAGATCACTCCGGCCTCTTCAGAATCTTCTGAATGCGAGAGTACTTCTTCATCCACATCAGAGTCCAGTACCGAGTCATCTGCATCCAAGTCATAGTCCAAATCTCAGACACCTCCCAGCTGTTCCCTCTCTCCAGGGGGTGCCCCTTGCCGGGGATACTTAGCCAAAGACCATCGAACAGGGCTTCCACTATCAGCCTGCCCCAAATGAGACTACCTGAGGGCATCTAGAGGCAGGAAAGTCCGAATTTCACCACCTGAAGGACCAGGCCTGCTACAAAAAGGAAAATAATTCCGGGGAGGACAATCTGGAGTTCGGAAGCTCTCTCCTCTCAGAAATGACCCCGCAAAACCAGGGAGCACAGCCACCGCAGATCCCCTAGAGGACGAGGAGCAACTCACAACATGGTCACTGGATTCTCTGACTGGCTGGATATCCTTACCCACAGCACCATCTGTCACCTCCTGCTCTGAGGGAGGCAAGGCTGGACTAAATGCATCCCCTCAGCTGAGAGAGGGGGAGCAGGCTCTTCAAGGATGATTCAGAAGTTGCCATGCAAGAATAGCAGAATCCAGAATCTGGAGAGGAGGTGTACCTTGCTTGCCATGGATGAAAGAGTTATGGCAAGTTTCACAAAGGTGCACGCTAAGGTCTGAAGACACGCATTAACTATGTTTTTACTGTGGTGTGCATTAACTGCAGTGTTACTGGAACGCACTTTACAGATGCTAGTGTAGGAACATGTGTTGCAGCTGCTTGGGTGGAATATGTATACAGACCGCACTACTGCCAAGAGCGCTATAGGAGAAAATGCTATTAATGTGTGCAGAAAACAGCAGGAAACCCCCATACCATACCACAGGTCACCAGCAGTCTATCCCAAATGGAGTCCCAGGAAGACTGAATCGGAAGACCCCAAACAAGTACAATGAAGTGGTCAGAATTCATGCCGGGCTCAGCTCTACTCCCCAGGAACAGTTTTACTGGTTTTGCAGCATTGTGTTTAAGTTGGCTGACAGGCAGATCCCTCTAACAGCCTTCTGCGATTTTCTGGAGAGAGCCGGGGGAGGGAGTTGCTGAGGTTTTGGTGAGGTTGCTGCACTTTTCAAGATCCTTCAAAATCCTTCCAATTTCTGGCTGCTCTACAGATTCTTATGATAAGCATGTGGATTTTCCTTCCTCCTATGTCTATCTAAAACACAGCAGTCTAGTGGAGCTTCCCATGTCGTGCTCAAGTGAGAGTCACCCTCAAGGTGGTCATTCATGAGCGTTTAATCAGTCTTCTCCTCTCAGTCTTCAGATGTTCTTCAGAGAGGAGAAAATCCATCCACTACCTGCTGAAGACAAAGATATACTGAAGAGACCTCTGGTGGCTGAGGCAAATTGAGGGATAGGAGTGATGTCATTGA
Organism: Ichthyophis bannanicus; assembly: GCA_033557465.1. NCBI lineage: Eukaryota > Metazoa > Chordata > Amphibia > Gymnophiona > Ichthyophiidae > Ichthyophis > Ichthyophis bannanicus. The sequence goes on along the minus strand of CM066032.1, from coordinate 360,638,820 downwards.
AACCTGGGCTTTCATTGGTTCTTTGTTTCCACCGATCTGCTGGAAGGTAACACCACGCACTTGTCTGGACTGGTATAACAAGACGATATGGCAAATGCATTAGATACCACCAACAAATCAGAATTTTGAAAAAGCAAACTTTCTTTGAAATATTTCCTCAAAATAAATAAAGCAGATAGCAGCCGGTCTTAGTAAAATTAAGAAACCTAAGATTTTTATAATAAAAATAATTTTCCAAAGCCTTAAACTGTCTATGAAATATTAAACTATCTATCTATCTATCTTTAATACCAGCAGGGCCAGCAGGGAACCCATTTGTGTTTCTATCTCATCCATTCTAAGATAGTGGAGATTTGCATATCCTGCGCTTCTTTACTGTTTGCACAGAAAACCACCATCCAATCTATGAAATTTCTCAACAACCTCTTGGTTTCTGACATGGTTTTCTAAATATCAAGTATCAGCAATACCCCAGAACAAACCAACATCTCTACTTGAATTGGTACAGGTACATCAACCTGTGGTAGTGAGGGCGGTAAAAACACACTATGGCCCAAATTTGCTTCCACGGTTGTCTTCATTAAGGGAGTAAAACTACTCCCAGTCTCTATATTGTGGACTCCAACAGGTGAAGAGGGAGGCGCCTTAGCAATAGGAATAAGCAGCCCCCAAAGGAAATAAGGAGAGAAGTACAGATGGCAAGTCCCCTGTCCCAGCACCTCCAGCTGTCCCAGAAGATACATGACAATGCATCGGACTCAGTGTTACCTTGGGGGTAGATAACGCAGACAGCCTTCTTACTCTATCCCTCTTCCCAGCTCCATTGGGCATCTCCAAGCTTCAGGGCTCCAAACTAACCCTGAAGTGGCACCAAAAGGGGCATCCCCCTTTGTACCCCCACATCCCTTCGGAGCTGTGAACGCAGCCACAGTGGCTGCCTCAATTTCAAAAACATCCTGGGGCGTCTGTCAATGACATCACTGAGACAGGAGGAGCCTTACTCCCAGTCCAGGTCCTGCTCACCACTGCCAGCAAGGGAAGGCCCAGGGAAAAACGCCACACAGATAGCCAACCTCTGCGCCTCTCACCGGGTATCCTGTCTCCTCTATAATTGTTTTTGTTAATTGGACAACAGAATGTAAAAGCCTTTACAAGGCACTGTTGATATATATATATATCCTCCCCACCACCACCGACATACCACGACATGCTTGGGTGGCTTGAGATCCACTGCTGATTGACGCCTGGAAGGCTGGTGGCAGAGGAGGAGTCTTAAGATTGAACCCCTCAACGACACTTTGGAGCCAGCAGTAGTCACCCTGCGCAGCAGCGGCTGCCATCCCTCACCCACTCCCCTCCTCTCCATGGTTCAAGCATGTCACTTTTGCAATACACCCACACCCCAGACAAGAGAGACTGCACCACAATCCTTTCCCCTCATTCTTCATGGCTCTAGTTCTCATTACCCACTCCTTACTGTTCCCACCTCCTCCTGCCATTTTGTCTTCTACATTATCATCTGCCCTTGAGCTTGATCATTTTGTTCCTCTCAGCCATCTCCACTCTCGTTTCCGTCGTGCCTCCTCCTCTCTCCCGCTCCGTCTCTTTCTCTCATCTAGAGGTATCATTTCCAACCCTGGCACCCCCCGTATTTATTTTATTTTATTTAACGGGTTTTTCATACCGCTTTATCATTTCAATCAAAGCAGTTTACATTGTAACTTAAACTTGGTAATGTACATTAAACAGGGACATTGATTGCTTGGCCAGTGGGAATCAAACCCTGGTCTCTTGGTTCCCAAGTCAGTGCTCTAACCACTAGGCTCCTCCTCCAATCCTCCACTCCTCAAGGCAGATCTATACATAACCTCTCAAAGCAGGTTCATATCCCTTTCCTGTCTCCCTCTTTTTTTTTTTTTTATTTATGAAATTTTAACATATCATCAGGAAAAAAAACCTGTACAGAAGATAATCTTGCAACCACATCAATACAAGAAATTCAATTAAACAAAGAAAAATGCAAGAATTATACAAGCAGCCCTCAAACTAGAGGGGGGTGAACAAGAATATAACCAAACCACCTTTAATTACCAAGGAAAAAAAAGAAGGATGACGGGGTCCTAGGAGACCTTAATTAATAGATGGTACCAAGGCATCCGGAGAGGAGGTAATAGGCAATTGCAGACTTAGAAAAGCAGAGAGATCTTCAGGGGAAAAAATACATATTTCTGTGACCTAAAGGTAATTAAACATTTACAAGGAAATCTCAGCACAAATGTGGCCCCAATTCGCAAAACCCCGGGTTTCAATAGCAAAAAAGCCCTCCTACGTTTGTGTTTCACGTGCCACATCGGGAAAAAGGAGTATCTTTTTCCCGTGAAATAATTTATCACGCTTTCTATAAAACAATTTCAAAATCCATTCCCTATCCGAAGATAGGGCTAGAGTAACCAATAATATGGAAACAACAATATCCTCTGCTTTAGGAGTAATGAGCAAATCTGTAACATTGAGAGAGTCCATCTCTAACGGTCCAACGGATATTTTCCCACCTTTCTTACCCAAGGGAAGATAATAGGCTTTGAAACAGGGGGCATCAACTCCAGAGGCACTAATAGTATATCTCGTAGGTAGGTAGTTCTTGAATATCTCCGAGGGCGACACTCCAGGTAGAACCAGAAAGTTCAGAAGACGAATATTAGATGCACGAACTGCATTTTCCAATAACTCAGTTTTAGACCGAAGAGCAATATTATCCTTAACCAAAGCATCGGTTAAGTCTGTAACTCTCGTTAACCGCTGATCCATACCTGATTGCTTCTCATTTAGTTCCACAATAGCAGATTGAACTGAAACAGACGTTGATTCCATAGCAGACATCCGATCAGAAAAAGCAGAAAATTGAATGGCCACCATGTTGCCAAGATGTAAAATAGCGTCCCATAGATTATCCAAGGTTACAGACGCCGGTCGAGGCAATGCAAATGAAAACCTCGGGGAAGGAGGTGAAGAGCAAACTGCCGAATCGCCAGGAATAAGAACAGCTTCCACTGCTGACGCACAATCCCCAGGGCTAGGCTGAGGCAGAGACACCAAAGCCCCAGCCTGTAAATCTCCCTTCTGACCTCAACAAAACTCCGGTGTAGAGTCCTGCTCAGAGGGCACGATTCCACACACTTCTGATGAAATCACATCCTCACTCAACAACCTGGCAGTCGAAGTCCCAGGAGGCGCAGGGGGAGAACGACCATCCGGGGAGAGCGTGATGTCAAGGGCGGTAGACGCCGACTCAGAACTCATTGACGCTGCCAAGCCCGCTCTAATCCCCTGTACTTGCTCCTTAGACAACTGAACAAAGCAGTCTATGGGCCCCTCACAAGACGGTAGTGTCTCCACGGGAGGAGCTTTAGCCTTAGCTTTCGCCTCAGCTTTACCTTTTCTCTTAGGCATAGTCAGTCAGCCGATACCTTCACCGTCGCCATCTTAGAAAAGCACCGCCCCCATCTTCCAGTGTCTGGATCTCTCCCTTTTTCATGCGCCTTGTGGAATGCACATTCTGTCTTCAATAAGCTTGCCTTCATTCATGACCTCTGTATAATACTCTGCATCTCCTGGCTCTTACTGAAACTTGGCTTCTCCCTGAAGACTCTGCCCTCTGTCACAAAGGCTACCTATTTTCCCATATACCTTGGCCCATTTAGTGTATGCTCTCATCGATCCTCCTCTACTGCCATCCCACTTTCAGTTAGTGTACCTCAGGGTTCTATCTTCGGACATCTACTTTTCTCTCACTACAGCCAGTCCCTTGGTGTACTTCTGTCCTCCCATGGTTTTCAGTACCATCTTTATACTGCTGACTCTCAGATCCATACCTCTGCGCCTGAAATCTCTCCAGGAATCCAGTCACAGATCTCTGCCTATTTATCTGACATTGCTGCCTGGATGTCTCACCGCCATTTGAAACTGATCATGGCCATAACAGAGCTATCTGTCTTTCCCCCTAAACCCACCTCCCCCACTTCCTCCCATCTTTATTTTTGTGGATGACACTACACGCCTCTCAGTTTCCTCAGCTTGCAACTTTCAGGTCATCTTTTACTCTACTCTTTTTCTCTATGCACATCCGACAGCAAAAACCTGCAGCTCCTCTCTTTATAACATCAGCAAAATTTGCACCTTCCTTTCTACTCACTAAGACCCTTATCTACTCACTAGTCACCTTACTGTAACCTGTCCCTCACCGATCTCCCTCTGAATCTTCTGTCTCCTTCAATCTGTTCAAAACTCAGCTGCACAGCTTATCTTTCGCCAGTGTCGCTATGCTCATGCAACCCCTCTTCTCAAGTCACTTCACTGACTCCCTATCCATTTCCGCACACAGTTAAAACTACTGCTACTGGCCTACAAGTGCATTCATTCTGCGGCTCCTCATTACCTTTCCTCTCTTATCTCACTCTACACCCCTCCTTGGGAACAATAGTTCTCTGGCAGATCCCTTTTATCTGTGCCCTTCTCTGCCACTGCCAACTCCAGACTTCCAGGCGTATGGAGCAGCAAGATGGAATGAACGAACAAATGACCCGAGTGTGCGTTGGGCTAAAATACGGGCTAAAAACCCACCTCTTTAAAGTCGCTTTTGGATCCCGATACTCCTCACTCTTGTCCACTATTTATGTGTATCTTACCATACTCTAGTCCCCAGTTTCGCCTTGATTTAGATGGTAAGGGTGGACAGGGTCTGTCTTACATCTATATGTACAGCTCTGTGTATGCCTCGTAGTGCTATACAAATGAAATAGTAGTAGCGCAATCACAGATATGGTTCATAACAGTCTATTTCTAGCCAGAAAGGGCTAAACAAAATGAGTAAGGGAAAGAATGACTTATTACAATGAAACACTGACCATGCATTTTAGTCGCATGATTCTTTTTTTGTGTGTCATCAGAAAACGCTCCCTGACAGGAGGTTTTGCAGTTCATTACTGTATAATAGGTAACAGTCTCACAGTTGAGGATGTGCCCAATAATGCTTTTCCTTTTGCACAGAGCATGATTTATATTAAGTAGAAAAGTAATGACAGACTAGGTACTCGCTGCAGAGAGGACAAAGATTACTACCAGACAGCAGTCGATAGTCTGCAGTCAATGAGCAGATAAAATCCAGAACAAGGCAACGTAAAATTAAACCTTCACAATTTAACAGTTCTATCTGATAGCAGGACTGTCGTGTGCGTTTTGTGCTTTTGGCTTTTTGTTTCTGACAGAGTAACAACTGAGTGGCAAACGTTTTTCTGTTATGCTTTGATAATAATAGGGACGAGACAGCAAAGCGCCAAGTCCAGCTTGTTTGGCCATCTTCAAGGTGCTCTCTAGAACAGGCCTTCTCAACCCAATCAGTTTTTTTTCACAATAAGCTCAATAAATATGCATATGAAAGATTTGCATACAAGAGAGACAGTGCATGCAAATCTCTCTCATGCACATTCATTGAGCTTATCCTGAAAACCTGACTGACTAGATGTCCCCCTGAAGACTAGGAAGATGATATGGTTCAGTATTAGGACTAGGGCTGATAAAATCCATACAAAGCTGAGGATCTTAGACTATAGAAAAACTAATTTTGCTAAGATGGGACAATACCGCAAAGAATCATTAGCGGGATGAGAATAGCTGGAGAATGTAGAAAAGCAATGGGCAAAACTGAAAGGGGATATTTTAAGGGCAAGAAACCTTTTTGTTAGAAAGTTAAATACATGTAAAAGGAAAAGGCAGCCACTATGGTTCTCAAAAAAGTAGCTGAAAAGTGAATAAAAAGAGGGTGGACTTCTTAAAATAGAAGAGATCACAGAGAGAGAAAGACAAGCATCTATATTTGGAAAACCTTAGAGAAGCTAGGAAAGTAGTCAGGAAAGCAAAAATACATATAGAAGAAGAAATAGAGCAATAAAATGGGGGCATAAGACATTTTTTGGATATGTTAGCGAGAGGAGGAAGTGCAAAAGTAGACAAAGCGATGGGACCAGTTGGGAAACATCAGAGAATATTGAAGGGGGCATTCTAGCGGCTCCACTGACTGACCTTTTCAGTGCTTCTTCAGAGTCAGGAGAAAGGCACATTTAGTCCCCTTTAACACTTAGGTGGAAATAAGGATGAAGCTGAAAACTACAGACCGGTTAGTCTAACCACTGTGGTGAGTAAATTATTGGAAATACTGCTAAAACAGAGAATGGTGAGGTTTCTGGAGAATGATGAAGTTTACCAGAGGCAGGTCTTCTCTGATTGATTTCTTTGACTAGGTGATCAGGGAGTTGGACCAAGGGAGAACCCTAGATGTGCTGTACTTGGATTTCAATAAAGCCTTTGACACCGTTCCACACAGGTGACTTATAAACAAATCATGCACCTTAGGGAATGAACCCTAAAGTGACTGAATGGGTTATAAATTGGTTGAGAGGGAGGCGACAAAGGGTACAGATAAATGAAACTCACGCAGGAGAGAAGGATATTAATCAGTGGTATGCTACAGGTATTTGTCCTTGGTCAGATTCTTTTCAACATCTTGTTAGTGATACTGCGGAAGGGCAGCCGAGTAAGGTTTGCCTCTTGGCAGCTAAGATTTAATGTTAAAAATGCAGGGTCATGCATTTGCGCTGCAAAAATCCAAGGGAGTGGTACGGTGTAGGGGGTGAAGTACTTCTGTCCACGAAAGAAGAGCGGGATCTCAGCGTGCTCGTTTCCAATGATCTTAAAGTGGCTAAACAGGTAGAAAATGGTGACTGTGAAAACCAGAAGGATGCTAGGGTGCATTGGGAGAGGAATGGCCAGCAAAAAAAAGGAGGAGATATACAGAGGCACTAAATTTCTGGTGCGAACTCATATGGAGTATTGTGTGCAATACTGGAGACCACACCTTCAAAAGGATATAAACAGGATGGAGGGTGCAGGAGGGTGGCTACTAAAATAGTGGTCTTCATTATAAAGCATATGGGGACAGACTTAACGATCTTAATATGTATATGTTAGAGGAAAGGCAGGATAGAAGAGATATGATAGAGCTGTTTAAATAACTCTGTGGTATAAATGCACAGGGGGAGAGTCTCTTTCAATTGAAAGCAAGCTTTGCTATGAGGGGACGTAGGATGAGAGTGAAAGGGGATAGACTCGGGCGTAATATGTGGAAATATTTCTTTGCGGAAAGAGTGGTAGATGCACGGAATAGTCTACCAGTGGAGGCAGTAGAGACCAGGACAGTGTCTGAACTCAAGAAAACATTGGACAAACACAGAGAATATCTAAAGGTAAAAAGGGGACTATTGTAGTTGATATGGAAAGGCCATATGGTCTTTTTCTGCCGTCATGTTTCTATGTTTCTTGAGAATCCCTACTCTAGAAAAAAGTGCTCCCCCATAGCCTGTGCTTCTAAGGATAACCACAAACTTGTTTCTTAACCACATGGGCATCTGATCTTTTCTTGAAAACATTTTTATCCACAAATACTTTAGAGTTAATGTATCTTAACGCCTGAAAATAACACAAGCAGCCTTTACCAGCCTCATGTCAACTTGGTCAGGGTGATCTGATGCTGGTTTTACTTCCTAAGGCATTTATGCAGAGCTGCATCTGCTTGTATTAAACTAGAGGAATCAGACCTATGTGCTCTGGCTTCCAAGTCTACTACAATTCCATGCCAACACCTGGAAAAGTTGATCTTTGTCATATAATTAGGTCTTTTCCACAGAATCATGGCAAACTTCCCACTGGTCACGTTCTCCCTCCAATCATAACAGGCGATATCTGCTGCTCAGAACATGAACCTCTCAAGTAAATTCACAGCTTGGCCTAATTGCCTCGTCTTGTGGTCATAGTGGTTGAAGGATGTCCTACAAGGAGGCCCTAATTGCTAATACAGCTAAAGTGATATCAGAACCCATTTTCCTTCTCTTAAGTTGACAGTTCTGGGGTAAAGTATGCATGCAAGGAATTCAAACATTAAATCAATTTTAATTTAAACATTTAAAAGAAGACTATGACCAGGACAAGCAAGTGAGTATGCTGGAGGGAAAAAATTAAGATATACTTCCATTCACTACAGGAATCTAATTTTCAATAAAAGAGCACAGTTAAATGCAATAATAGATAAAATCAGCAGTAGCTTAATGAGACCTAAACAACTGTATTATGATAAAAGGAATAAAGCTAAAGTAGTGTTGATGAAATAAAATCTCAGTAGGGAGAGGTAAATATTAAGTGAATTTGCAAAATTCTATGCAAAATTATAGCTCTCAGAAGATGGGGGGGCCTATCATCTATTAGAAATTCTATTTGAAGCGCCAGATAGAAGCAATCTATTTGTTGCTCTGAATACCTGACATGCTAACAGACAATCAGGTCCTTAAATACCATAAGAGGTCTGTTTACTAAAGCACTGCAGGTTTCTGCAGCTAACACCGGGTGTTAGTTGCAATATTTGCGATATGTGCAAGGGACATTCCCAGAATTACCTCTGCAGATACCATGGAGAAAAAACACTGGGATCACAGGGTGGCAGCTTTATGGATGCAGGTAACGCCACCCACTGAGGTGGCGATAGCTGAATCCACAAAGCCTGCAGAATGTGCGGCTACCATGCAATGTCAATGCCCACGATAACTGCAGTCAGGAAAGCAAAGGTACAGAAAGAAGAAGAAATAGCCAATACAATAAAATGTGGGGATAGACATAGTTACTCACCTGTAACAGGTGTTCTCCAGGGACAGCAGGAATCAGTCCTCACTTATGGGTGACGTCGGCACCGACGGAGCCCGCGCAGAGCAATTCCCCAGATTTCAAAGAAAGCATTTGGGATTGCTGCCACGCATGCGTGGTCCTCTTCCCACCCAAAGGTGCCATCTTGCTCAGTCAGGTCCCAGAGCTAGAGTCCTACTAAGCAGAATGGCAAGGGAAGGACAACCAAATTGCAACTCCTCGGGGGAGGTGGGAGGGTAGTGAGCACTGATTCCTGCTGTCCCTGAAGAACACCTGTTACAGTTGAGTAACTACATTTTCTCCAGGAACAAGCAGGAAGTCAGTTCTCAATTATGGGACTCCCCAGCTACAGGCTACCGAATCTGTAAGCCAAAAACACCTCTGCGAGGTCGTGAGCAGAAGCCAATTTCTGAAGGAAGCCAGAATCCTCGGGTCCTCGGGGCAAGCTCTCGGTAGCCGAAGAAGGGTCGGAGGGCAGGAGTTGCTTATACCCCGAACAGACTACGGAGTACAGCCTGGCTGAAGGCGCAGTCGCAGCAGGACTCCATCTCCAGGCATAGTGCAAGGTGAAGGTATTCGCTGAAGACCAGGTCGCCACCCGGCATATATCCATCAGAGGCACTGAGCACAGTGAAGTCACCAACACCACCATGGTGCAGACACTGTGCATGCTGACCCAACGATCCAGCAGGGTGCCCGCCTTTGCCGGGGCGAAGGCAATGCAGTCTGCCACCCAAATGGAAAGGGTGTGCTTGGTGACTGCCAGCCCCAGGCATTTGGGATCGTAGGCGATGAAGAGCAGGGCGGACCTGGGATGCCCTTGGGTGCATTGCAGGTAGAAGGCGAGAGCCCTCTTGCAACTGAATGTATGCAGGACCTCTGATGCCAGGTCATCATGAGGTCTCGGAAAGAAAGTCGGCAAGACCACCTCCTGATTGAGGTGGAAATCCGATACAACCTTCAGTAGGAACTTGGAATGGGTGTGAAGGATCACCCTGTTCCTGTAAAACCTGGTGTAGGGGGCCTCATCCATGAGGGCTTGAAGTTCACCGACTCACTGCAACGAGGTCAGTGCCACCAAGAAAATCACCTTCCAGGAGGAGCAAGCACATCGCCATCGGCTCGAAGGGCGGCCACGTCAGCTGCATGAGCACGATGTTCAGGTCCCATTCCGCCGGTGCAGGCCAGATGGGGAATTTGGAAAGCAGGAGGCCCCGCATGAAGCAGGAGACCAGAAGCTGGCCCGAGAGGGGTTTCCCTTTGACGGACAAGTAGTTGGCCGAGATGGCGCTCAGGTGAACCCTGAACGAATTGGATTTCAGTCCCACCTACAAAAGGTGGAGGAGATACTGGAGAACCCAACAGGTGGAGCAGGAGAATGGGTTGATCTGGAGCTCGGAGGACCAGATCAAAAGCTGCCGCAACTTCAGGGAGTAGGCCCACCTCATCGAGTCCTTCCTCAAAGCAAGGAGGACGTCTTCGATCTCCACCAGAAGGTACAGCAAAGCTAAAGAGACTCATTCAGTCACCAGGCTGTCATGGATAGCGAGACCAAGTTTGAATGAAGCACCCGCCCCTCCTCCTGCGTCAGCAGACTGGGAGCATTGCCCAGGGGAACTGGAGGCTCCAATGAGAGCCAAAGCAGAAACAGAAACCAAGGTTGTCGAGGCAAAGAAGGAGCCACGACGCTCACCGAGGCTCGGTCTTGCTGGAGTTGTGGAGGGTCCTTGCCAGGAGAGGAGTGGGAGGGAAGAGATACAGCAGCCCAGAGGTCCAAGACAGGAGGAATGCATCCGGGGCCATCTTGCTTGGGTGTGGTGTCAGCCCGCAGAAGCAGGGGAGCTGCGAGTTTACTGGGCTAGCGAACAGCTCCATGGACGGGGTCCCCCAACGGCGGAACAGGTGGAGAGTCACCTATAGACTCAGGAGCCACTCGTGCAGGCAGAGAAGCCTGCTGAGCCTGTCCGCAAGGACATCGTCTTGGCCTGAGAGGTAGACAGCTCTTAAGGTCATGCCTTGGCACACTGCAAAGGAGCAGAGGAGTACTGCCTCCCGGCAGAGGAGGCGGAAGCCCCTGCCCCCCTCCTTGTTGATGTAGAGCATCACGACTCTGTTGTTGGTCTGCACGAGCACCGACCTGCCCCTCAGGTGGCACTCCAAGACCTTCAAGGCCACTGGACCGCTCAAAGCTCGAGCAGGTTGATCTGCTGTCGAGATTCCTCGGGTGATCACCTTCCCTGGATACAGAGGTGGCCGCAGTGGGCTTCCCAGCCCAACAGCAAGGTCTCCGTCGTCGATGCGGACGAGTCTGAAAAGGCATGCCCCGAAAGAGGCTCTGGGGGTCCTGCCACCAGACTAGGGACTCGACTAGGCTGCGAGACACCCGGACGGGGTCCCGGAAGAGGCCCGTGGCCTGGGTCCATTGCGCCCAGAGGCACCACTGGGCCGCTCGCATGTGCATGCGAGCATGAGGAATGACGTGCACCGTCGAGGCCATGTATTCCAGGCGGTGTAGCATAGCCCTCGCCGAGACTCTGGGCCAGCCCTGGACCTCAGCAGCCAGAGCAAGGGGTTTATCTGCATGTGCTCAAGGGAGAAAAGCAGTCACACGTTCTATGTCAAGAAGAGCACCAATGAACTCCAGGATCCGCACCAGTATGAGGTGGGATTTAGAGTAGTTTATCAGAAAACAGAGGCGCTCGAGAAGGAGAACTGTGTGCGACACTGAGAGATGAGCCTCCTCTGCCGAGGTACCCGAGACGAGCCAATCATCTAGATAAGGGTAGATGGATATGCCCTGCAGCCAGGGGTGGGCCGCGGCCGCTGCCAGGCACTTGGTGAAGGCTCGCGGGGCAAACGTGAGTCCAAAGGAGATACTCTGTACTGGAAGGGCTCTCCCTGCACCCTGAAACGCAGGTACTTCCTGTGCTTGGGGTAGACAGGAATGTGAACGTAAGCGTCTCTGAGATCTAAGAAGCATAGCCAATCACCCTGCCAGAGGTAGAGCAGCAGGATGCCAAGGGATAGCATTTTGAACTTCTCCCGCACCAGAAACTTGTTCAGATTCCTGAGGTCGAGGATAGGGCGCAGGCTCCCATCCTCTTCGGAATGAGAAAGTACTGGAAATAAAATCCCTGACCCTGGAGGTGCGGCGGGACTCTTTCGACCTCCTGTTGGCCGAGGTGATTGTTCAACTCTTGCTGCAAGCAAGCCTGAGGCGAGGGAAGCCAGGTAGGCTCCGCCGGAGAGAACGGAGGAGGGGATCTGTCCAGGCAGACACGATACCCGTCCAGGATCACCTGTAGGACCCATGTCCAAAGTGATAGATGTCCATTCGGGGGCAAAAAGATACAGGCATCCTCCCATGGGCAGAAGCGACCCCGAGGGATGAGAGGCTATGCTTTCAGCGTCACAACCCCGGTGCTGGCTGGGGTGGCGCCGGTGGCTGTACCTTGGGCCCCTTGGGCTTCCGATGGCCCTGAGCACCCCCCTTTGCCCTGACCACAGGTCGTCGGCGTGGGGGCAGGTGGGTATCGGGGGTATCCTTTCCTCTGGAAGAAGGGATTTTTGGTGTGCTGCTTCTTCCGTGGAAGTGAGGATGCTTTGCGAGAGAGAGACAGGTACGAGTCACAAATTCCGTCTCAATCTCGGCTGCCTCTTCCTCCATGGGCTTGCCAAACACCTTTTCACTGAGGCAGAGGACCATCCAGGAGCTTCTCCTGGACCCACTGCTCTAGGTTCAAAGATTGGAGCCACACCTGGCGTCAGCTCCTGATGCCCGCCGCCGCTACATGGGCGGAAGATTCGAACCCATCATGTGCGGCGCGGGAAAGGTATTTCCAAGCAGTCTGCGATCCGACCTCAGGAGGGGGACTGGAACCTGAGAAGATGCTCCCCACCCAGATCATATACAATTGGTATGCTTGGATAAGACATGCCATCATAGATCCCTGGTAAGCTTTGCGCCCGAGGGCGTCAAGGGCAGGGGATTCCCTGCCAGGCGGGTCCGAAAATTGCGACTTTGGACTCTTCTGTTTCCGCATTGCAGATTCGACTACCATGGAGGTGTGAGGAAGTTGGGTCTTCCAAAACCCTGGGCCGCGCTGGACCCTATACATGGCATGAAGTCTCCTACTAACAATAGGGACTGAGGCAGGCGTTTCCCACATGCGGAGTAGTAGCCGGGATAGAATGGATGGTATCAGAACCGTAAGAGACTCCCTAGGCAGAGACTCGTACTGCAAGATGTCGAGTTCTTCTGCCCTCGGCTCCTCCTTGGTCTGCGTCAGCAGGTTGAGGGCCCAAGCCATATCATGCACAAATGCCAGGAAAGAGGTGTCCTCTGGAGGCGACTGCCTTTGCGAGGTAGGTGGGGATGAGTCAGAAGAGAGATCCCTGTGGGTGCGGATCCAGGAAAGTCCCCTCATCCAATTTCCAGTCCGAGAGGTCTGAGGAGAACTCTGAGTCAGGCTGGTCCCCGCACCCTCTGGCTGAGGCCCACTTGGAGCTGGAGGCACTGGAAGACCTCACCCCCGAGCGAGACCAGTGCAGAGGACCCTCACGAGACCCGCGGGTCTTGGGGGTTTCCAGGGAAGTTTTTGGAACCCCAGTCGGGTGACCCTCAGTCTCGAGCTGGGTAGTGAGGAAGGCAGAAACGCTGCGCTCCAGTGCCAGCATCTGGGACTCCCACTCGGGAGTGAGTCTCTGCGATGCTGACGCTGGGGTTACTGGGTATGGCGTGGAGGAGAGGGGGTTCTCACCGGGACGACCCTCAGGAGAACGGGCGCCATCCCCTGAGGCCTCAGTGTCCATACGAGGTACTTTTCAAGGCCGTTCCTTGTCCAACCCTTGGGAAAGCCAGGGAGGGCAAAGGGAACGAGCACAAGGCCGCTCGTGCTTATCCGGAGCCCCTGACAGCGTCTTCGAGATCATCTTCTTCCGCCGTTCCACCTCAGGCTAACCCTGATCAGAGTGACGCCTAGGCTGTGGGGTCACTGCGGGGGAACTCGCCAATGGTGGATCCTTAGGGAGAGGTAGAAAATGTGGATCCCTTTTGAAAAATGTCATTGGACTTCTGCTTGTGGCTGAGCAAGGCCTTAGCGGACATTTTCTTACAGAGTGTGCAGAGCTCAGAGTTGTGGTCAGCCCCCAGACACCGTAGACAGCAGTCGTGGGTGTCTGTGAGCGATATATTTTTGTGGCATCAGTCACATTTCTTAAATCCGGTGGCCATAGGGGGCAGAAAGAGCCCCTGCGAGGTCGAAAACCCTCGAGGCCAGCGGTTGGAGAAAAAGGGCCCGAAAAGGGTACAAAAAGGGCCCGACAGAGAAAACACTAAGGAATAAAGAAAAGAGATCCCCTAGCCCACAGCCGAAGCAGGGGTGAAGAGGAGGATGGGAGAGGACCAGTGAAACTGGAAAATAAGGGGCCAAAAGGCCAAAATAAAAATCTTTTTCCGATGGACGAGGACGTGCGTCCGAAGGGCGCCACGGAAAAAGGGAGACTGAGCAAGATGGCACCTTTGGGTGGGAAGAGGATCACACATGAAAGCTGGGGAATTGCTCTGTGCGGGCTCCGTCGGTGCCGACATCGCCCATAAGTGAGGACTGATTTCCTGTTTGTTCCTGGAGAAAAGACATTTTTCGTATATATTAGTGAAAGAAGAAAGGGCAAAAGTGGTATTGTCAGACTCATGGATGCAGGGGAGGAATATGTAGAACATAAAACAGAATTTCTCAATAAATATTTCTCTTCTGTGTTCACAGATGAAGGACCAGGAGCAGACCTCAGAAAACATCCACAAATAGGAACCGAAGCGACGGGGGATCTCTAATGATTTTCGGAAGACTTTGTTAGGAACTAGCTAAACTAAAAGTAGACAAAGCCATAAGTCTGGATGGGATACATCCAAGAATACTGAGGGAACTTGGGGACGTTCTAGCAGCTCCACTGTCTGATCTTTTCAATGCCTCTTTGGAGTCAGGAGTGGTGCCAGGCGATTGGAGAAAGGCACATGTGGCCCCATTACACAAAAGCGGACGTAAGGATGACATTGAGAACTACAGGTCGGTTAGTCTAACCCAGGGGTCTCAAACACGCGGCCCGCGGGCCGCATGCGGCCCGCGAGAGAAGGTTGTGCGGCCCGCGACGGAGGGAAATAAAAAAAGCCTTGCTTCTGCCGTTGCCGCCGTGGCAGCGGCAGAATTCGACTGTCAATTTTTTTTTTAAAACGGGCTTCTGCTGCTCAAGCAGCAAAATCAGCTGTGCTGCGTTACCTTCCTCTCTGCCCGGAGATCCTTCATTGTGCTCCATCAGCGTGTGCTTTTCAAGCCGCGAAGAGAGTATTCCCCTCTCGCGAGGCTGGACGAGTGCATGGGCTTTAGCCCGCGCGAGAGGGAAATACTCTCTTCGCGGCTTAAGAAGCACACGCTGATGAAGCACAATGAGGGATCTCCGGGCAGACGAGGAAGGGGCCGCGGGACAGCTGATTTTCTGCTGCAGCAGCAGCAGCAGCAGAAGAAGCCAGGTGTTTTTTTTATTTACCCGGGGGGGGGGGTAGGACTGGAAATGGGCTATTGGCAGGGGGGGGGGGGGGTGTCGGACTGGAAATGGGCTATTGGCAGGGGGGGGGTAGGACTGGAAATGGGCTATTGGCAGGGGGGGGGTAGACTGGAAATGGGCTATTGGCAGGGGGGGGGGTGTAGGACTGGAAATGGGCTATTGGCAGGGGGGGGGTAGGACTGGAAATGGGCTATTGGCAGGGGGGTGTAGGACTGGAAATGGGCTATTGGCAGGGGGGGTTATGACTGGAAATGGGCTATTGGCAGGGGGGGGGTTATGACTGGAAATGGGCTATTGTGAGGCGGGGTTATGACGGGAAATGGGCTATTCGCGGGGGGGGGTTATGACTGGAAATGGGCTATTGGCAGGGGGGTATGACTGGTAATGGGCTATGGTGGGGGCTATGACTGGAAATGGGCAGGTGGGGGTTAGGAAGGACTGGAAGTGGGCTGATGGGGGGAGTTAGGACTGGTAATGAGCTATGGAGGGCTGACTGAAATGGGGTAATGGGGGTTAGGGCTGGAAGGTGGGCTATTGGCAGGGGGGGGTTATGACTGGTAATGGGCTATGGTGGGGGCTAGGACTGGAAATGGGCAGATGGGGGTTAGGACTGGAGGTGGGCTGATTGGAAGGGGGCTTGAACTGCAAATGGCTGATGGGGAGGGGGCTTGGAATGGAAATGGGCTGTGAGGGGAGGGAGCTAGGATTGGAAATGGGCTGATGGGGGGCTAGGATTGGAAATGGGCTGATGGGGGCTAGGATTGGAAATGGGCTGATGGGGGGCTAGGATTGGAAATGGACTGATGCAGGGACTAGAAGGGAGCGTATGCTGGGTGGGGCTGGAACTAGAAGGGAGCTGATGTTGGGGGAGGATTAGAATGGGATGGAGCTGGGAAAGTGAAATGGAGAGGGGAAAAATATTTTTGTCTGGGAGAGAAGGACAAATCTACAATTGGCCAGGTATTGGGAGAGTAAGTGGGGATTGAGGATGGAGGGGTAAAATTTGAGTGGATGAAATAGGAATGAGGAAAGAGAAAAAGGAGAAAGATTAGTATGTTAAAGCAGATGTAGAGAGAATGGAAAAAAAACTAGGAGAGAAGAAAGGGCAAATGGACAGCAGACGATGGAGAGTTAGCAGAAGACATGAAGAAACCAGAAGAAAGTGGCTGGAACAATTGCAACTGAAAAAAAATGCACAAAAGGTAGAAAAATCTCTCTTTATTTTGAATTTATTAACTGGAATATGTCAGCTCTGGGAAATGTGCATCATTAATGTTTTGCGCTTTGTTTAGTACAAGAGGAAATTAATTTATAGTTTTATTTCTACAGTGTTGTTGTACATTCCAAGTTTGGCTTTTGGGGTTCCCAGTTTAATTATTGTCTTCCTGTTTCTAAATCTTTTTAGTCTTTCTTTATCCATGCACTCATTAAAGAGGCATGTTTACTAAAAGTTAGTGCATGGTAACATTATGCAAATATTTATGCAAATGAGGCCCCTTATGCAAATGAGGCCCCGCGTCTTATGCGGCCCCCGGGTTACTTTACAAGTCCTCATTCGGCCCTCAAAGCAATTTGAGTTTGAGACCCCTGGTCTAACCTCTGTGGTTAGTGTATTATTGGAAAGGCTACTAAAGGAGAGAATAGTGAAGTTCTAGAGTCCAATGGATTGCAGGATCCGAGGCAAGTCTTGTCAGATAAATCTGATAGATTTCTTTGATTGGATGACCAGGCAGATAGACCAAGGGAGAGCCCTAGATGTGGTGTATTTAGATTTCAATAAAGCCTTTGACAAAGATCCACACAGGTGACTTATAAACCCAACTGAGCACCCTAGGGATGGACTCTAAAGTTGCTGATTGGGTTAGAAATTGGTCGAGTGAGAGAGGCGACAAAGGGTACAGGTAAATGGAGCTCACTCTGAGGAGGAGGTTACCAGTTGTGTGACACAGTGATATGTCCTTGTTCAGATTCTTTTTTAACAACTTTTGTTAGTGATATTGCGAAAGGGTTGTCGGGTAAGGTTTGCTTGTTTGCGGATGATACCAAAATCTGGCAATAGAGTACACACCCAGGAAGGATTGGATAACATGTGAAGGGGATCTAGCTAAGCCTGAAGAATGGTCTAGAATTTGACAACTGAAATTTAATGCTAAAAAAATGCAGGGGTCATGCACTGAGGCTGCAAAATCCAAAGGAGCTGTACAGTGTAGGGGGTGAGGGTACTTCAGTCCACAAAAGAAGAGCAGGAGCTGGGCATAATTGTGTCTGACAATCTTAACAGTAGCTAAATAGAAAAAGCTACTGCAAAAGCCAGAACGATTCTTGGGTGTATAAGGAGAGGTAATTGCCTACAGAAAAAAAGAGGTGATAATGCCTCTGTTATAAATCTCTGATGCAACCTCATTTTGAGTATAGGGTGCAATTCTAGAGACCGCACATTCAAAAGGATATAAACAGGTTGGAGTCGGTACAGAGGGTGGCTACTAAAATGGTTAGAGGTCTTCATTATGAAGCATATGAGGACAGACTTAAAGATCTTAATATGTATACTTTAGAGGTAAGGCGGAGATATAATAGAGACATTTAAATACCTCCATGGCATAAATGCACAGGAGGGTCTCTTTCAACTGAAGGCAAGTTCTGTTACGAGGGGACATAGGATGAGTGTGAAAGAGGATAGACTCAGGAGTAATATGCGGCAATATTTCTTTACGGAAAGAGTGGTAGACGGAATAGTCTCCCAATGGAGGTGGTGGTGGGCACGAGAACAGTATCTGAATTCAAAAAAGCATGGACAGACACAGAGGATCTATAAAGGTAAAAAGGGGACAGACTAGATAGGCCATGTGGTCTTTTTCTGCCGTCACATTTCTATGTTTCTCTTACAGTACTGACCTCTCAAACCACTATATACCAATAGCATAAGTTCTAATGAGGAGGCCCCCAAGAAATATTTCGCTGAGGACTCCCGATGGTCAGTGAGATCCCCACCCCCCATCCCAGGTCCCCCTTCCTCCTGCAACTGACAAACTTACTTTAAAATGTTCGCCGTGCTATCTCCCACTGTTGAGTTTTTCTGCTATAGGTCTTTCTGGCCCAGGAGCTGGCAACTCCTGCTGCTGGGCCAAAGATAATCACTGCAAACCACAGCTGTTATCACGCGACTTCATCCCAGCAGTGGGAGGTGCCGGCTGCCAGGTCAGAAAGAGTTCGAAAAAACAGTACCGCAGCAAACATTCTGAAGTATGTCTGCTAGTTGATGCACTCTATCTTGACCTCCACAGTATGGAGTTGCTGGGGTCCCCTGCATTGCGTGGGACTTCTGGGGCGGAATTTACGCCACTGCTCTATACCCTTTGGACTGTATTTTGTATAGGCCTATTTCTTGTTTGAACTACAGTATAGCATAGTTACTCACCTGCAACAGGTGATCTCCGGGAACAGCAGGAATTTAGTCCTCACATATGGGTATCGTCAGTACTGACGGAGCCTGCGTGGGAACGCTCCCCAACGTCCAATAGGAACGCTTTTGGGAGCATCCCTCAGCACATGCGTGCTGCCTTCCCGCCTTTCCAACTGTCCCTCTTCAGTTAAGTTTGTAGCTGAGTGAAAGGATAGAGAGTGAGAGAGAGAGGAAAGAGACAAAGAAATAGAGAGACAACTCCTAGGGGAGGTGGCTGGGTTGTGAAGACTAAATTCCTGCTGTTCCCAGAGATCACCTGTTACAGGTGAGTAACTATGCTATCTCCAGGAACAAGCAGGAATGTAGTCTTCACATATGGGGACTCCCTAGCTGAAGATGCCAGGGAGATAGACCCAGGAAGGTGCCACCCTAGAAAGGTGGGAATCCTTCCACCCATGGATCTCTGGCATTCCACCAGGGTTGGTGGGTAGGAGTTGAATTATGTCCGATAGAGATTTTGAAGAACAGCTTGGACAAAGAAGGCATCCCAATGGGATGCCTTTGTCCAGGCAGTAGTGGGCTGTGAAGGGGTGTACCGAAGCTCAGGTGGCTGCTCGACAAATGTCATCGAAAGACACAGAGTGGAGATTAGCCATGGAAGTTGCCATGGCTCTCACGTTATGAGCTGTGACATGGCCTTGAAGAGGAAGACCCTTACTCTCATAAGCAAAGGATATGCATTGGGCAATCCATTTAGATAAAGTTCTTTTGGAGACTGGAAGTCCCAATGACTAGGGTCAAAAGCTATAAAAAGTTGTGAGGACTTTCTATGTTGCTGTGTTCTCTGTAGGTAAAAGGCCTAAGGCTCTTTTACAATCCAAAGTATGAAGGTTTCTTTCTGCATTAGAGGTGTGAGGCCTCGGAAAGAATACAGGAAGATAAACTGATTGATTTAAATGAAAAGGCGAAACCACCTTTGGCATAAAGTGTGGATGAGTTCTAAGAACAACCTTATCATGATGAAATCTAGTATAAGGAGGATCAGCCACTAAAGCTTGCAGTTTACTAATGTGACGTGCAGAGGTAATTGCAATTAGGAAGATGACCTTCCAGGTCAAAAACATAAGGGTTGTAATGGCTAAAGGCTCAAAAGGCGGCTTCATGAGCTGCCCGAGAACTAGATTTAGATCCCATGGCACCGGTGGTGGCTTAATGGGAGGTTTGGTTAATAGAAGACCTCTCATAAAGCGTAGTTACTCACCTGTAACAGGTGTTCTCCAGGAGCAGCAGGAATCAGTCCTCACTTATGGGTGACGTCGGCGCCGACGGAGCCCTCGCGGAGCAATTTTCCCCAGCTTTCAAAGAAAGCCTTTGGGAATTGCAGCGCGCATGCGCGGTCGTCTTCCCGCCCGGAGGGTGCCATCTTAGCCAGTCAGATGACATAGCTAAAAAAGACAGCATAAAAAATTTGCCAAAAAGAACATAAGCAGGACGATTGCAACTCCAAGGGGAGGAGGGAGGGTAGTGAGGACTGATTCCTGCTGCTCCTGGAGAACACCTGGTTACAGGTGAGTAACTACGCTTTCTCCAGGACCAAGCAGGAAGTCAGTCCTCACTTATGGGACTCCCAAGCTCAAGGCTACCGGAGACCCTAAGCACAAAAATGAGCTCCCTTTAGCTCAGCAGCACAGAAGGATAGAATCTTCGCTGAATTATCACCCACCGTAGCCCACATCCGGGATGGAGGGTAGGAGTTGCTCAGACCCTCAAAGAGATTACGGAGGACTGCCTGTCCGAAAGCACTGTCCCCTACGGGACTCCCTCTCAAGGACAGTAATGGACCGCAAAAGTCTGGCTCGAAGACCAAGTAGCGGCCCGGCAGATGTCTGCCAGCGGAACAGAGCGGAGGTAAGCCACTGACGTGGCCTTTGCCCGAACGCAATGAGCCGTGACTCGACTTTCTAAGGCGAGTCCGGCTGCCCCATAAGCCCAAGAGATACAGTCCGCAACCCAGATGGACAGAGTACGCTTGGAGACCGGGAGCCCCAATTTATTGGGGTCAAAAGACACAAAAAGCTGAGCAGCTTTACGGTGCTCCCGTGTACGGTCAAGGTAGAAGTTCAATGCCCTTCTACAGTCCAGGGTATGGAGGACCGTCTCAGCTCGGCTGGAGTGTGGTCTGGGAAAGAAGGTTGGAAGTACCACCTCCTTATTTATGTGAAAAGGGGAGACCACTTTAGGCAGAAACTTTGGGTGAGTCCGTAGGACTACCCTATTCTTGTAGAACCGAGTGTAAGGGGGATCAGACACGAGAGCCTGCAATTCACTTACGCGTCTAGCGGAAGTGAGGGCTATCAAGAACAGTGTTTTCCAAGACAGAAAACGGAGAGAACAGGTAGCCATAGGTTCAAAAGGCGGACAGGTGATCCGCTGCAAAACCACATTCAGGTCCCAGTCAGGTGCTGGCGGGCGCAGAGGTGGTTTAAGTAGAAGGAGACCTCGGAGAAACCTCGCAACGAGAGGGTCGCTTGAGAGAGGTCTACCGTCCACCGGCACATGATGTGAACTTTGACGGAGTTGGACTTAAGTCCCAGATTAGAGAGGTGTAGCAAGTACTGCAAGATCACCGACACCGGGCAGGAGAAGGGATCCTGCGACTGTTGGGTACACCAGACTGCAAAGCGACGCCATTTTAAGGGCGTAGCATTTGCGGGTAGAAGGCCGTCGCGAAGCCAAGACGACCTCCTCCACCTCCGCCGGCAGGAGAAGGGGAGCAAGGACTACCCTCTCAGCAGCCAGGCCATGAGGTTGAGAGACCTGAGGTAGGGGTGCAGTAGGGACCCCTGATCCTGAGTGAGGAGATCCGGTTGTACCCCCAGAGGGAGCGGACCCTCCACCGCCAGTTGCAGCAGGAGCGGAAACCACGGCTGCCTGGGCCAGCGAGGGGCCACCAGGATCATGAAGGCTTTGTCTCGGAGAACCTTGAAAAGAGTCCGAGAGACTAGCGGGATGGGAGGGAAAGCGTACAGAAGGCTCCCCGACCAAGAGATCAGAAAGGCTGTCCGCCGCAACCCGAAGGGGGTGTGGCTGACGAGAGCAGAAGCGAGGAAGCTGCCGGTTGCGAGGACTGGCAAAGAGATCCATCGTGGGGAGAGGCCCCACTTGAGGAAGAGCTTCTGAACTACCAAGGGATCCAGACGCCACTCGTGCGGCTGGAGGACCCTGCTGAGTTTGTCCGCAAGGCAATTTTCTTGGCCCGGGAGATAAACTGCCTTGAGGAGAATGCCGTGACTGACGGCCCAAGAGCAGAGCTTCTGTGCCTCCCGGCAGAGGAGGAAGGAGCCCGTGCCCCCCTGTTGTTCACGTAGAACATGGCAACTTGATTGTCCGTCTGGACAAGGACGGACTGTTGGGAAGTCAGGTGGGAGAAGGCCTTGAGAGCTAGGCGGATCGCCCGGAGCTCCAGGAAGTTGATCTGCTGAGCAGACTCCCACGTGGTCCAGAGGCCCTGAGTACGTGCCTCTTGGCAATGTGCTCCCCAGCCCAGGAGGATGCATCGGTGGTCAGCACCCGGGTCGGCGGAGGTGACTGGAAAGGCATTCCGAACAACAGGTTCGGCTGCCGGAGCCACCACCGGAGAGACGAGACCAGCGGCTCGGAGACGCGCACTAGGTCTGCTAGGCCGCCTGTGGCTTGTCGCCACTGCTGGCGGAGACACCATTGAGCAGACCGCATATTCAGGCGGGCATTGGGGGTCACATGGACATGGAAGCCATATGGCCGAGCAGTCTCAGGAAGCGCCTGGCGGAAACCAGGGGCTGGCTGCGAAAGAGGTCGGCTAGGTCCATGAGCCGTTGAGCCCTGTCGAGCGGTAGGTATGCTCGCGCCTGAGGAGTGTGCAGCCTCGCGCCGATGAACTCGAGATCCTGTGAGGGGAGCAAAGTGGACTTTGCGAAGTTTATAACAAAGCCCAAGTGTTGCAGAAGAGTCACCGTGCGGCACGTGGCGTTGGGACCTCCTGAGCGGACGCTGCTCTGATGAGCCAGTCGTCGAGGTACGGAAAGACATAGAGGCCGTGAAGCCGGAGATGGGCCGCCACGACCGCGAGACATTTTGTGAAGACTCGCGGTGCGGAGGACAGGCCAAAGGGCAGTACTCTGTACTGGTAATGATTTCCTGCCACCACAAACCTTAGGTCTTGGCGGTGGCTTGGGTGGATGAGGATGTGCGTGTAGGCATCCCTTTAGATCTACGGAGCAGAGCCACTCTCCCTGCGGGAGGTCGGGCAGAAGGATTCCAAGGGTAAGCATTTTGAACTTCTCCCGCACAAGAACTTGTTGAGGTTGCGCAAGTCCAGGATGGGTCTGAGGCCCCCTGTTCTCTTTGGTATCATAAAATACCTGGAATAAAAGCCTTGACCTCTCAGGTGGTGGGGCACCGGTTCCACCGCCTGTTCCTGCAGAAGACCTGCTAACTCCTGAAGGAGTAATTTCCCTGTGCAGAGGGGGTCGCGGAGGTTCTCACGGAAAATAGGAGGGAGGGACCTGATGGAAGTTGAGAAGATAGCCTTCTCCCACGACTTGAAAGCACCCAGGCATCTGCGGTGATGCTGGACCACCTGTGGGCGAAGTGAACCAGCCGGCCTCCGGTGCTGGGAGGAACCAGCGAGGGGGGGAGAGGCTATGCATTGTGAGTCAAAAACCCCCACCCTGCTGAGCAGGGGCTGGTGGTGCAGGCTTGGGGGCTTGCTGCCTACGTGACCCGTTACCCCGTCCCTTGGCCTGCTGGCACTGGTGGGGAGCTGCAGGGGCCTGATAATGGGGTTATTGTTAGTAGGCAGCCGCCTTCCTCGGGTAAAAGGACTTTTTCCCCGTGCCCTTCTTTTTCTGGGAAGGGGCGGAGTTCTTCCTAGTATGCCTTGTAGGGGTGTGAGTCTCCGTCTCATTTTGTGCTGCCTTTTCAGCCTTGGGCTTGGCTAAGAGGTTTTCGCCTCGGCAGGGACATCGACCAACTTGTCCTGCACCCAGGGCTCAAGGTCTGATCGACTGAAGCCAAGCCTGTCGGCAGGGCACACGATGCCGGCTGCGGCTACTACAACTCGAGCCGATGCTTCAAAGCCATCATAGGCTGCTCGGGACATGAAACTTTGAGCATTCCAGCATTCCAGTGGACAAGGCCAGGAACCTCCGCAAGGGTTCCTCGGACAAACCAGCGGAGAATCCGGCTAGCTCCTTAGCCAGATCCCTGAGATACATGCACATGTAGAGCTGTTAAGTCTGTACACGACATGCGAGCATATAGCCCTTGAAACACTTCTTAACAAGGACATCCAGGTTACGGGCCTCCATGCCAGGAGGCACCGATGAGTGCATCTTCTGGCTCTTAATACGATGCATGGCCGATTCCACTACCATGGAATGGTGTGGCAGCTGTGCTTTTTGAAAGCCAGGGCTCTTGCGGACTCGATAGATAGAATCGACCCGCTTGCTCAGAAACCGGCGAGGAGGCCGGACTCTCCCACATGCGGAAGAGTAGTCGTTCCAGCATAGGAGGAACCGGTACAGTAAAGTGTTCCCTCGCGGGAGAGTCATACTGGAGGGCGTCGAGCTCTTCGGCTCGAGGCTCCTCCTCGGGATCCGCAGGGAAGGCCAAAGCCTTGGCCATATCCCTAACGAAGTCCGAGAACCGGGCATCCTCCGGGGGGACTGCTTCCGAGGCTCGGACTCCGGTGAGTCCGATGTGACACACCGAGTCCGGAAAGAATCAGGTTAATCTTACTCATCAGAAACAAAGAACGACTCCGACGAGGACTCGGTGGGGTCGTCCCGGGCAGGGTGCTGCGCCAGCCGCCCCGACGCCGAGGGAGTCTGAGTCGGCGTCGGCGACCTCGGTCCCGAACGGGAGTCCGAGGCTGACCTCGAACGAGGATCGACACGAGATCACATCGAATCGAGGAACGGCACGGTCTCAGGGTACGACTTGGACCACGACGTCCCGGCGGTCTGGGCAGCGGTGCCAGCGAAGCCAGCGAGCAGTGCCCTCTGCTGGTCCATGAAGGCAGACAGTCTGCTCTCCAAGGCCGTCAACCTGAGTCCGAGCTCAGGTGACCCAGCAGCCCCCGACTCGGGCCCCGACAGCGTCGGGCCCGACGTTCGGCTGTCGCGGAGGCGAGTCCAGAAGGACCACATGACGGACTTACCCGGGCAGGCATCCCCGTCTCCCGGGGAGGTCGGTTCGGGTTGTGTTCCTTCCCCAAGGCCCCGGGGCGGCTGTCGGGGGCTATGCGACCTGGCCCTCGCGGAACCAGGAGCGTCCACCGACGCCGCCCTCGCGGGTTTCACCTTCCGACGATGGTCCCCGGAGGGAGAACCCCGGTCGGAGGAAATCCGGCGACTGTCCGAGCTGGAGCCTTTCGACGCGGAGGCCTCCGACGAGGTCCGGGTCGGCTGGGGTCAGCGAAGATTCTCTCACGCTGATGCCGCCGACTTCTCAACGCCTTTGAGGACAATTGCTGCAGGGCCCACAGATCAGTTCGTCATGATCCGGGCCCAGGCAGCGGAGGCAAAAGTCGTGTGTGTCTGTTAGTGACATATTTCGGTCACTGCGACCACACCGCTTAAACCCACTGGCAGCCATCGGGGGTAAAAGGGCCCCTGCGAGGTCATTGGACCGGGCTGCCAGGGAAAAATCGAAAACGAAAGCTGACAAAGTCAGAAAAACCGAAAAAGTAAGAGGACTCGTGACCGGCGTCGCGAGTCCGAGCGGGAAAACGATCGGCGTCGAACCGAAGGAAAAAGGATAAAATAATGAATAAAATCAACTTTTTCGCGGGGACAAGACGGGGACGTCTGTAGGGCTCCGCGGAAAAAAAGACAGACTGGCTAAGATGGCCCCCTCGGGCGGGAAGACGACCGCGCATGCGCGCTGCAATTCCCAAAGGCTTTCTTTGAAAGCTGGGGAAAATTGCTCCGCGAGGGCTCCGTCGGCGCCGACGTCACCCATAAGTGAGGACTGACTTCCTGCTTGGTCCTGGAGAAATCTGGATATGAGTGGATGAGAGGAACTTGGTTGTCCATTCAGAGGCTTATAAGAAGCTGCAATTGCACTAAGATGGACTCTTACCGAATTGGTCTTTAGACCAGAATTCGATAAGTGAAGTTGATACTCTAGTATCGATTCTAAAGGTAAGACAAGGGGGTTTAATCCCTTCTTGGAGCACCATATAGTAAAACGTTTCCACTTGAAGGCATAAGATCTTCTTGTGGAAAGTTTCCTAGAAGCCTGAAGGATATCCTTTACCTGTTGGGACAGGTTCAAATCCTGGAGGTCTAAGCCTTCAGCAATCAGGCCGTGAGATGCAGGGACTGGGGATTTGGGTGGGCCATAGCATCCTGTCCTCTTGGGAAAGGAGATCTGGAGCATGCCCTAAATCCAGAGATGTTAGCTTGAGAGAGATGTAGAAGCAGGGGATACCACGCTTGGCATGGCCATTGGGCGCGATGAGAATCATGCGACCCCGGTCTCTCTGAAGCTTGAGACGTGTTTTGGGGATGAGGGGAATGGGTGGGAAGGCATAAAGGAAGCCCTGACCCCAGTGAAGGAGGAAGGCATCCCTTACCTGACAATTGTGAGCCGGAATCCTGGAACAGAACCGGGGAAGTTTGGCATTCAGTGGACTTGCAAAGAGGTCTATGTCTGGAGTGCCCAGAGAATGAAATATTTTGCCACCGGGTCTAGGTGGAGGGACCACTCGTGAGGCAGCAGTACTCGACTGAGTTTGTCTGCCCAAAGGTTTTGAATGCCTGGAAGATATACCACTAGAAGGTTGAATTTGATACTCTCTGGCGAGGGCCCACAGTCGTAAAGCTTCGTTTCATAATGTCAGAGAGCCTGTCCCGCCCTGCTTGTTCACATAGAACATGGCTACTTGATTGTCCGTCTGGACTAGGACTGTCTTGTAGCGGAGCTGGGCGTGGAATACTCGAAGAGCTAAATAGATTGCTCTTAATTCCAGGAGGGTTATGTGTAGACCAGCTTCCTGTGGAGTCCAGGTTCCCTGGGTAGAGTGATGATTCAGGTATGCTCCCCAACCCACCTGTGATGCATCTGTTGTTAGGGTGGCCTGAAAGAGGGGTTGATGAAAAGGAGACCCCACTGTCAGATTTTTGTAGTGATTGCCACCACTGGAGGGACAAAATTAGTCAATGAGAGTTTATTATTTTGTCTGATAAATGACCTGTGGCCTGTGTCCACTGTGTGGATAGGGTCCACTGAGCTGCTCGCATTTGGAGGCGAGCATATGGGACTACATGAACTGTGGATGCCATATGTCCCAGCAACTGTAGTAGCTCTCGAGCAGTTAGGGAGGATTTCCCTGCTGCTTGAGAAGCTAGTTGCATTATGCGAAGACACCGTGCCTGTGGAAGGAAAGCCTTTGCCTGTCTGGTATCTAGACAGGCCCCTATGAATTCCAGGCATAATGAAGGAACATTGGGATTTTGGGAAGTTTATTACCAACCCCAAGTATTGGAGGATTCGCGTTGTGCGAGACAGTGCAGTGCTGGCCTCTGCAACTGTAGGGGCTCGAATGAGCCAGTCGTCTAAGTAAGGGAAGACGAATATCCCCAGGGTTCGCAGAAATGCAGCTACTACTGCCATGCATTTCGTGAATACCCTTGGTGCTGAAGCCAGACCAAAGGGAAGAACCCTGTACTGGAAATGGTTTTCCCCTGAAAAGGAATCGTAAGAATTTCCTGTGATCTGGATGGATCAGAATGTGAGTGTATGCATCCTTTAAGTCTAGAAAGCAAAGCCAATCCTGGCCTTGAAGGTATGGCAGAAGAGTTCCTAGAGAAATCATTTTGAACTTCTCTCGAAACAGGTATTTGTTCAATTCTCTGAGGTCTAAAATGGGTCTGTCCCCTCCTGTTTTCTTTGGAACAAGAAAATAGGAGGAGTAGAACCCTGCACCCCGTTGAAGAATGGGTACCTCCTCTATTGCCCCTTAGGCAAGAAGTGTTGAGACCTCGTGATCTAGCAAATTGTCTGCGGAGGTTTGAGAATTGAATTGCTTTAGAACTGTAGGAGGGGGCATGCTGTGAAAATGAAGCTTGTACCCTTCTCCTATAATGGACAAAGTCCAATCTTCTGCTGTTATCTGATGCCATCTGTTGGCAAAGTGGAATAACCTGCCTTGAATATTGGGAGGTTGGGGACCCCTCAGAGGCAGGAAGGCTAAGCTCTCTAGGAAGGAGTCAAAGCCCTTGAGGGGGGCTGAACCTGCAGAGCTGGTTGGGCCCTTGGGCCTTTTGGCTTCTTTTGCTGTCTAGTTTGTCCCTTTTGGGCAACCTGACCCTGGGTTTGACTCTGTTGGGTATAGGAAGGATAAATATTTCGCAATAAGAAAAAAACCGCAAAAACTCCTTAAAAAAATCCAACAAAATCTTTTTGCTCTGAAAGGAGGGTTTTTTCTAAGCCTTCTTTTTGGCTGGGAAAACAAAGGGTCTAGATGGGGGACAGTAGCCATTTGACCAACCCTCCCTACTCTAAACGAGTAGTGTTGTCAGCATCTAACTCGTTAGCCTTTTCCTGCCAGTTTCTTGCCGAAGAGATTTGCTTCGCTCCCGTTGCAAGGAATGTTGCCTAAATTTTCCTGTACACCAAGTCTTCCAAGTCTGATGCCTGAAGCTAGGCAATCCTCGTGCGCCAAATGGCATAGACGAGGTTCTGCTGATGCATTCAAAGCAGGTCAAAGAAGGCCGCACGATTTAACAAACTTGGAGACATCTTGAGCAATGCTTAGACTCAGAGCAAGAAAGTCTTCATCTTGTCATCTGGGAGAGCGAATGGGCTCATAACGCCAAGTCTCCTGTAACTTCCTTGAAGGAACATTCCCATATACTAGTGATCTATGAACTGCTAATAGGCTAAAAGCAATGGAAGCCTGAAAAAGTTCTTAGCGCCCAAAAAAAAGCGTTCCAGAGTCCCATGCATTCACGACCTGGAGGATTGGTAGGCATGGCCTCTTTGACACCTTTTTCATCCTACGCATGGCTGACTCCACCACCATTGAATGGTGTGGCAGTTGAGTCTTTTGAAATCCAGGACATGGCGGAACTTGAGTGAGGAGAAGTAGTCAGAGGTGTCTCCCACATTCTGAGCATTAAGTTATACAGAATTTCATGGATGGGCAGAGTGGCTACCTCCTTTGGAGCTTTAGGATATTGGAGAATTTCCAATTCCTTTGCTCTGGGCTCCTCTTCAGGAGCCACTGTGATTGAAAGGCCCTTGGCCATATCACGAATAAAATCCTGAAAAGACACGTCCTCTGGAGGTGACCTTATGCAATGGGGAGAAGAGGGATCTTATGGGAGAAACCCTCTAGGACCAGCGGAATTGTCAGAGTCTTCAGAATTGCGCAGGATTCGAAGTATTCCTGACCACGATGCTCATCGCAAAGCACGGTCCGGTATCGATCGAATAGTCGGTACTGAGGGTTTGGTTGACTGAGGTTGATCCGGTACCATTCAATCTGTCGTTTCGATTCCAGTAGCCAAAGATTGGCTTTGTGGGAAGTATATTTCCCACACCGGTACCAGTATCGTCTGTACCCGATTTTACGGTGTTGTAGGTTTCACTAGGGGCCTGGGGCAGTGTGTAGCGTTGCTTTTTTTTGCGGGTTTTGTGGTGGGTTGGGTACGCGTGTGGTCACGTTCCCGGTAACCAACGTGCCCGTATGTACCACTGGTACCGCAAGCTGACTGATGAATGCAAGAGCTGCGATGCTGCGTTTCGGAATAGCGAGAAACATCTGGTCTATTGACGCTGCCGATGCCTGGGTGTCGACACGTATGGTTGAAAAGGCCAGGACCCCTGAGTAGGGCACAGGTATTGGTCTGCGATTGCAAGTCTATGTGTCTGAGGCTTCGAGAACATCATGGAGGCCCCATCTATGCTTTGGAAGCCGAAGCCCTCAACGCCGGGGCTGTGCTTTGCCAGTGGGGTCTCGCCGCAAGGGCAATGCCAATTGGTCTCTCGATTGCTTAGCAGCGAGAGCTACCTTTTGAGGAACTCCGGCTTTTATGTTTAGGTACCTGAGATCCAGGGGAGGAAGAGAAGTCCCTTGAAGATGTTTGATGCAATGAAATGGATCATGGCATGCTGAATAAAAGAGGGTTGGTACCGAGACTTTGCAGGCACCTGGTTCTGTCTTTCCTCTTTTAACATCTCCATACCCCGCAGAGAGACATTCGAGTTGGCGAATGTTCAGGTCCTAAACATTTTCAGACACCAATCATGGGTTTGTCAGTGACGGAAATGGTACCGCCACACTTAGTACATTTTTTAAAAACCACTAGTTGGCTTTGTCCATGGATTAGGAATATGGGGCCCCACCTAGTGCCCAAAACAAAGGCGCCTAGCGACACCAAGAGAAAAGTTTCTGCAAAGAACACAGTTTCAAAGCCTAAAGGGTTTTTGTTTTTTCTTTTGTTGTTATGAACAAAGAAAACAAGAAAATAACCGGCAGTACTCGTAGGCGGGCCATGCAGTAGGCAAACGCGACCACAAGAAAAAGAAGTTTAATTAACGACGGAATTTTCTGCCCCCCCCCCCCCCCCCGGGACAGGGAACAGATCCTTGTCAGCTCCCCGGAAAACGAAGAAAAGAAACCGGAAGATAGGGACAGGCTTGGGAAAGGCGGGACGCAGCGTGCATGGTGCTGAGGGATGCTCCCAAAAGCGTTCTTATTGGACATGCCTGGGGAGTGTTCCCGCGCAGGCTCTTTCCGGTACCCCACGATACCCATATGTGAAAGACTACATTCCTGCTTGTTTCCTGGAGATTCCTTTTTGAAACTTTTTGTCCCCTGTTAAATAGTACATTTGTCTATAGGAGAAAGATCTTTGCAGCCAATCCTCTAACAATAAGCTAGTTTTTAAACCTTCCAAGTACCTGACTTCTTTGCTGTCCCGAGGCCCTCTTACCTCCATTCCCTCCCTTGCCCCTTGTGGCGAGATCATTGGGGTCTTGCTTGTTCCAGCACCCAAATGCAACGGCACGTACGCAGACGCGTACAGGATGAGGCATGTGTGCCGGAGGGTATTCCTAGATAATGGTCGCTGTGGTCCAGTGTGTCGAACGGTCAACAATTCTCACAGAGCCATCTGCCCCGACAGAAGCAAACATGTCATCGCCCTCCCACTGCACGGCTAAAGGCAATATCATACACCTGCTCAAATGGGAGCAAGGAGAGCAACAGTCAGAAGAAATTCTTGGTGAGGATATTTTTTGGCCTGCATAAACTCACAGCCCTTTCACATCCCCTGTTCCCTCTTAACCACCACCCCTGGGCCCCCTGGGTCCAGTGTCCGGCGCTCCGCCCCGATCCGGTCCCCCCATGGTCAAGCTGTGTGGACAGCAAGCCACGGCCTCAGTCCGCTTTCGGCTGATGTATCATTTACATCTCCAGGGCGCTGGAGAAGCACGTGACCCTTCTCCCCGCAACACCCCCCCCAAACACAACCCGTCTAACCTGCAACTCCAGCGCCGCTGCCTCCTGCTGTCCTCCGGCCCCGCAGGCTGCTACCCTACTATTTGTCCTGTACTGCATGCCCCACCGGCCACTCCCCCGCTTTCTATCTTAGCCCCCAACCTTCAGAGCATCCAGTGGTCTTTGGATATATGCGGTCCTCCCATTAGCTTAGTCGCGTTTATCTCTCTGTCCTGTTCCCCCCCCTCCACTGCAACTGCCGCTGCAGCTTGGTGTCCTCTTCCCCACATCCTCTGCTATCTCCTTAACCTCCCTGCGCACCCCATAACCCGGGCTGCCATCATGCAACGGGCTGCGGACGCTCTCCCGAAAGCAGACCCAGCTGTCCCAAACTCCACTCACTCTCCATCTGTCGGTCCTGGTCGCACATAAGATCGTATTGGGTCCAGACACTTCAGGCCGCCCCCAAGCATCATAAAGAATGAAACAGTTGATTTCCCACTATCCCCAGCAACCTGCCCTGTCTCCAAGCCGGCCAGCTCGCTACCCGGTAGAGGTCATCACTATCCTACTCGCGGTTCCTGCCCAGCACACTGAATGACGAAAGCACCTACACCGAAAGCCACCGTCCCCACGACCCTACCCCTCCTTGCTGCGAAGTTCCCGGTCTAGAAATCTGTCTGTTTGCCCAGGCTTGCAGTCTGTTTCGGCTCCGAGCCCCTGTAAAATTCACGGCTAATAGTCCGACTAAGCTCTCACCTGCGTCCACTTACACCGAGGTACGTGTTCGAATTCACTCTAGGGGTATTCTGTCGCTGCCTGGCTCATTGCGCTCATTCTATATCTCTACCATGCACCTTTCCCCCCCTACTCCCGATCTATATACCCCTCTCTCCCCCCCCCCTCCACCTGATAGCTACTGTTCTGCCCCACCCACACAGCGACCAGTGCAACGCAAGACCTGTGTCGTTGTCCCATTCTCCCCTCACCCCCAAACCCCCCCCCCCCCACTCATTCGCCTCGTAACACTCATCTTAAGGCACCCAAGCATCATTATTGGGATATAACCAACGATAAAAAGTCTTCCCTAGGGTCCTTCCCATTTATTTACACTCCCTTCTTCTCCCCCTAGACGCCTCCCTTTCTCACTCTCAGACAGATTACGCTCGTTGGCCCGTGTATACCCGGTTCATACATCCTTGAACATACGCTCAATCAACCGATCCACACCAAAACACTGGACACCAAACCCATGCAAACCCTTACTGACCCCCCACCCTGGACTACCACACTTCAGCCCCACAGACGTTACAACAAGCCCTTGGCATATCTCATAACACACGAGACACAATCTTCCAATCTCACCCAACCCGCTCGTTCCGAGCACCCGGACTCATCACAATACCAGCCAAGCATTCCTACACACCACCAATCCAAACCAAACCAATAAACCAAACAGGCATCCCCCCTTTCATTACCCTCAACCCACCTATATGACAACCAAGTAATATAGTTTTACTGTGTCACTTGTAAACCTTCTTGGACCTTTCTATTAAGGTTTGGGGCGGGGGGTATATCCATTATATATGCTAGGTGGGAATCTCTATCGGTTTCCATTTACTTCTGCTTGCTTCTTGGGACACATCACTTTATTTATTTCCCCAAAAATTCCGTCCCCCCCCCCCGCTCACGATGAATGACGCCCACCCCCACCCCCGAAACCACCAAATCAACAGGACAGGTTTCTTCCGTTCGGTTCATTACATAGAAGGAGGGTAAAATTGATTAGTGTAATTTTGGTATGAGGGGGGAAAGGGAGGTATTGTTCCCCAGACATCTCGACATGAGCAGATCTACTGAGGTCCGAAGATGTTCAACTTTCCCGCTGTCTGATACTGCTCAGGAGAATGGCGCGGCAGGCAGCGGGGAGGAGATCGGCGCGTGAATAGTCGTGGTGGTGAAAAGAAGTGCAGAACCGGCCTCTGCTGCAAGTAGCGAAGTGATTGCTCAACAAGAACAACACCCCCAACGTACAAAGAAAAATCAGGCAACAGATACTAGCCTGAGCCACAATAAACAACTATTTTATCGACGAAAGTCCATCACACCGCGGCGACAGTTTAATCAAACGGCGCAGCCCGATTTTTGAAAAGGACTTGTATAAGTCTATTAACACGCTTCCCCAAGCGACCCTTCTTATGGAAAGATCCATTTTATTAAAGTCTGGTGTCAATCAAGCTTAATCTCAAAAGATGCAAGTGAACACCTTCTGGCCCTTTTCCTGCTGCTGAATACCCAATTCTGAAGTTACGCTCTCAAATGAAAATCTCCCCCCATCCCTAAAACTTTAATAACTCATAGGTGCATACCTAAGAGATTTGGACCCCCCCCCCCCCCCCCCACTTCGTTCCCAATCAAAGGAGGTCAGGGGGGCACAAAAAATCAGAGTGTTTATTATTGTTAAGTAAACACTCCAGGTTGGGTATCTGTTTCCCCCACATGAAAACAAAGAAATGACACAGGCAAGTATGCATGTGTGAGATTATGTAATAACAGCAATTGCCAGAAGTATCCAAAACGCATCCCAGACTTTTCAATTCACCATTTCCTCATCCTGCCCTCAAAGCCAGCCTATGGAAATGTTTTTTAAATCTAGTAAATAACATAATGAACAAAATGACTAAACATCCCATGACTGCCCCAGGAATGTAAAGCTCCATGGAAAATGTTGAAGTTCATTAGCTAAAACACCACTTATCTGAAAGTTTTTTTTTTTTCCCCCAGAAAAAAAAAATGTGGGCACTACACATACCGAGGGTTTAGTTTTGAATGAATGCGTAACTCAGTTACTTTACCATATTCAAAACAATTCATGTAGCAGATAATTTTTTTACCTAAATTTCAGTGAGAGAGAGGACTCTCAATTGAAAATAAAAAGATCCCAATTACTGCTGTAAATAAAAAGTAACTAGATATTCTGAAAATTAGGAAACAAATTCCTCTAGGAAAAATAAGAATCCTGAGATTTCCATTTTTTCTTTTCTGGCCTAAAAAGAAAAACCGTTTTCGAAAGATTCTGTGGGGTTTTTTGGTGGATGCTTCCTAATCTGTACGGCTGCTAGGACTGTTTATCATATTTGAAGAAAGAATAAGTTAAGGTAGCCTTGTATAAACCAAATGTTAACAAACACTACTGCAATTGATGCTGTTAAAATGTTCAAATAAGGTCATAATGGATTCACACAGAGTACAGAACAAAGATTTAATTCTACAATGTCTACATCTTGCTCAGTATTGTGTGTAAACACACACACACACACGTTCTATTCTCTTTGTAAAAAAAGCAAGTCAGGAGAAAAGCGGGCCACCCTCACTCTACTGTACTTACTCTCAACCCAGGAAGATAGTCCCCACTGGTTGCTAAGCGGTCTGGATATTACTCCTTTCGTGTTCAGGGAATCCACATGCGTTTTGTTGTCGGATCGGGATGTTCACAAGTGTTTCTACCCTCCCACTCTGCGGCTCTCTCCGTCGGCCCAACCCGTTGAACCTGCCCTAACACCGTTTGCCCGCCCACAATGTGGCGCGCCCCTTTCCCCCCTCACCTATAACCTGTTTCTGTTCCTCCCTTCTTACTTGGTCTTGCAGAAGCTCGTCGCTTTCGTAGCCCCCTCGCGTGATTACACGAGCTTTGGCCCCCCCGGGCACTTGCTTTCAGCTATGATGTACCTACCCATATTCTTTTCACTTGGTCTTTTCCAGACTCTCCCCAGGCTCCTTCGCACACTTATGCCGACCGTCCCTTCACTGCCTTCGCCCCTGGCTTGCCCTCTGTCATTGGCTCCCCCTGGTTTCGCTTTTCGCTTCCCATATTCCCATCCTTTGGAGCCTTTCCTCGCCCAATGCGTTTTACTCGGGTCAATCACCACACCCCCCACCCCCCCAGGCTCACACAACGCCAGACTCCCCCCCACCCCCCCCCTCGATAGGTTTGTGAAAGTTGGGTCACCCCATGTGGGGTTCCATCACTACGGGCACCAACAAACACCACCCCCCTCCCCCCCCCCCCCCCCGGTGAATACACAAAAACACGTGCACACAGTTACCCCCTCCTATGACCAAACAAAAACTGGGAGGCAATTTAGTGGCAGAGGTACCTAATTGAGTACCCACAACACAACCCACCCACGAGAAGTGAGCCGTACAAGGTATCCTTGTCAACCTCACAGATGTCTGCACACAAGACATTTGCTTAGGTTGTGATTCTACTGTAGTCAAAAGCTGACTTTAATTCTGGGATGGGCAAAATCAATATTAGAGCCACCGCAGAACCTGCACACTTTCATTACCATTTCGATTCGAGTGCGCGGAGTGGCTTACAGCAAAAGGCATAATAATAAAAGCACCAGTTGGATGAAGAACCAAAACGTAATGTGTGCTTGTGTTACTTTCAGTTCAAAGTCTTACTGTGATATAAAAGCATCTGCGATACTGCCATATCATTAAAAACGCTCAATAAGCGTTCTGGATTGCTTGTATCATGGTCTCACAGGAAGCGATCTGCCGCCGACTCTATTCGGTTTTACGATGCCAGGTTTGAAATTCCCACTTACATTTGCAATGTACATGTGCTCTGCTAGCCAATGTATATTGCAACCAAATTTTCAGAAGTGAAATCCACTTGTGTTTCTCTTTGAAACCTGGCAGCCACAAAGTACACAAAACATGTATTTCAAACCTGTTATATTTGCAGATGGGAACATGAAGCAGAAAAAACGGCGCCACCACACACTTCCAATTTGAAAAACACATTGAAATTAGACCTTAACCTGCTAATTTTCTTTCGTCTGGAGTCCCTCCAGTGCAGTTCCAGGAACGTGGATTATGCAACAAACACCCAACAGCATGGGGACACAGAATAGCCAGCTAAAACCTTTCCAGTTAAAGTATCCTGTGTTTACCTGCAGAGTGAGTATGAACATCAGCGAGCCTTGCAGTGGAGCAGAATGGAGTCCCACAAAACCCCAACAGCTCCACAAGACCTTTACAACAAGTCCATGCGCCAGAAGCGCATGCCAACTTAGCTATTGAGTATCTCAACATGACCAAAGAATTTCTCAATTTTTTTTGTCAAAACTAGGACCTCCCCCCTCCAAAAATACCAACAGTCAGGAACAGGGAGAGAGCAAATAGTGCTATAGCACAGCAGAACCCCTACGAACCACCAAGAGAAACCAACGGGAGAACTTGCCACAATAACCAACTGGGCCGGAAATCGCCTGTTCCAGTTAAACAGCATCTTTAGAACAGGACACTAGACAAGACAGAATACATACTCTCAGAAAGAAAAATTAGCAGGTAAGGTCTAATTTCACCTATCCCGTTTCTCCTCTAAAGTCCAGTCCAACATGCTGGGAAGTACAACAAAGCCAGTACTATCCCAGAGTGGGTAACGAAACTCTGACCTGCAAGACCCGAAATCTGCATCATGATCTGGCGCCGGCACATCTAGCCGGCAGAACATGTGCAAAAGAATGGAGCAAAACCAGAACCTTGACTGCCCTGCCACGATCCTGCAAAGTGGCCGAACAACGCTGCACTCCACCCAAGCGGACCACTTGGGCCCTGGTACAATGGGCCCCCGAATGGACCACATACCCCTTCCGCTAGTTCCGTATGTTTTCATCGCAAGGTGGACCCCCAGCAAATCACCACACAATATGACAGTGGGAAATAACAGACGCCATCCACGGTCCGCCACATCATCGCCCTTGCGAAGCAAACCCAAAGAGCATAAAGATACTCTGAGCGCTAAAAGGCCTACATCAGCTGTAAATCACCGCTTCAATGTCCCGGAAGATTTACATAGCCTTACTAAAGGTGGTATGGTTGAGGTGTAGGCGCATTGTAACATGTCCTCCGCGTGTCTCAGAGAAAGGCAGATGGAATTACTAGGGTGGAGTGAAATGGCCAATTTTCCCAATGGCGAGCGTTAAAATACAGGTGAATAGGTGGAGTACCACAGGGAGCCTTCTTTGGATGTCGGAGGGTGAGTGACACGCACTACTTGATTTGAATCGGTATGAAACGGATCTCTCCATTAAATGAACCTGGTTAGTAGCAAAGGTGAACCTATATTAGTCGAGACTAGGTGGAGGCTGGAGCTTCCAATTTGCAGACAACACAACAACTGTTTAAAGGGGGAGGCCATCGTGAGAAACAACCAAGAGGATTGCGTTGGAAAAACGCTGCAGGAGGATCTGGACACTTGGAAGACTGGGCATTCAAATGGCAGATGAAAATTTATGTGGACAAGTGTTTAAGTTATGCACCTAGGAGGAAAGAACACCCAACACTATGGTTACACAATGGGAACCACCACCCAGGAAAAAGATTTATGAGGTCATCAGGGATAACCTGTTAAAACCCTCCGCCCAGTGTGCAGAGGCGCGCCAAGAAAGCAAATAGAATGCTAGATAGCATAAGGAAAGGAATGGAAATAAAACAACGGATATTATCATGCATCCTGTATCATTCCATGGTACGGAACGCACCTTGAATATTGTGTGCAAGTCGGTCGCCGTATCTTAAAAAGGATATAGCGTTATTAGAAAAGGTAAAGAGAAGAGCCACCAAAATGGTTAAAGGGATGGAAAGGCTTACTCCTATGAGAGAGGCGACAAAGGTTAGGGCTCTTCAAACAATGGAAAAGGAGACAGCTGAGGGGAGATATGATAGAGGTCTCTAAAAATTAATGAATGGTGGAACGGGTAAACGTAAGATCTATTGTTTACTCTATCAGAATATAGAAAGAATAGGGGACATGTAATGAAGCTACCGGGTAAACTATTAAGACAAAATAACGAGAAAATATTTTTTCACTCACCGTGTAATCAAACTCTGGAATTTGTTACCAGCGGATGTAAAGGGCTGTTCAGTGTAGCTGGGTTTAAAAAAGGTTTGGGCAAGTCCCTGGAGGAAAGGTCACATAAACCATTATTAAAAAGGGGACCCAGGATTATCAATGGCTTGAACCCATACAAAGCATTGTGGCACCTGTGTCTACTTGGGGATACTTCTAGGTACGTCTGACCTAGATTGGCCACTGTTGGAAACAGGATACTGGCTTGTGGGACCTGGGTCTGAACCCAGTATGGAATATATGATGTTCTTATGTTATGTTATTATATCAGTCCGCAAAGATGGGTGACATCAGCTCTGATGTGAAGCCATAGTGGTCGGAGCACTTTCCCAGCTTTCACAGCTCAAGGGTGCCTATCCTTGCTCAGTTCTGATGACATAGCTAAGACAGCAAAAAACAACCCTAATGGAAGTATGACTGCCAAATCCCCAGGGGAAGGAGGGGAGGGTCGTGGAGGGACTGATTCCTGCTGCTCCCTGGAGGAAACACCTGGTTACAGTGAGAGAGTAACTACGCGTCTCCAGGGACCAAGCAGGAAGTCAGTCCTCACCTATGAGGGAACTCCCCCAGCTCTAAGCTACCATGAACCCAAAAGCTGAAAAAATGGCTTCTCGCCATCCGTGAAACAGACACAGAATTCTTCTCTGAGAAAAGAAACGGCCCCCCCGTAAGGCAGCCCATACTCACGACTAGGGCCCCGGAATTTTGCTCGTAGGGAGGTGCCTAAAACCTCCAAAGAGATTACGGGAAGTAGAGAGTACTGGCCTGGAGAAAACACTGTCCCACTGGGACTCTCTCTCCAAGCAGTAATGGGCTGCAAAAGTCTGCGCTTGGAGACCAAGTTTCGGTCCAAGCGAGATGTATGCCAAGGAAAAAGAGCAGAAGATGAAGCTAATGGAAGAGGCTTTCGCCCTGACCACATTGGGCGTTTACCCGACCCTGCAAGGGGAGGAGAGCTGCCCTGTACGCCCAGGCGATGTAATCTGCAATACCCCACGTGGACCAAAGTGCGTTGGAGACACGGAACCCCATCCTATTAGGGTCAAACAAGAAGAGCTGGAGCAGCCATTCGACTGCTCCCGCGTACCGCTCTGATGTAAAAAGACCAAACGCCCTCTTACAGTCCAAGGGCTATGTCAAGCGACTGATTTTTCAGCCGGGGCCCTGGCATGCGGCCTGAGAAAGAACGGTCCAGAAAGAACCATACCCTCCTGATTGAGGTGGAAAGAGGAAGACCACTTTTGGGAGGAACTCGGGATGGGTCCGTAGGACCAACCCTGTTCCTATAGAACCGCGCGTAGCGGTCCTATCAGAAACCAGAGCGGGTAGCTCGCTCACAAGTCTGGCGGCATGTAAAGGGCCACCAAGGAAGAGCGCTTCCCAAGAGAGGAAGCACAAATGGCAAGTAGCCATCGGCCTCAACATGGTGCGCGGAGTAAGTTGTCTGCAAGACCCACACGTTGTCAGGATCCCACTCTCGTCGCCGTCGGTGAACCAACCAGAGGCTTGCCAGAAGCAGACATCTGAGAAATCGTGGACACCCACGGGGTGGAACCGACCGACTGTGCCTTCCACCGGGAGAGTGGTTGCGCTGACAAAGCCACTGAGGTGAAACGAAAAAGAGTTAGGACAAGGCCTAGGTCTGAAAGGTGAATTCAGATTACTGCAGTACCTATGGCACTATGCAAGAGAAAGGATCTGCATTGCGCCGAGCACACCACACCATAAAACCTACGTCGACTTTGAGGGCATAGGAATCCCTGGTGGAATGCCATATTTCTAGAGGCCATACCCACCTCCTCAAACCTCCTTAGGTAGACGTATACCCTTTCAAGCAGCCAGGCCATCAGATTGCAGGGGTCGAGGTTGGGTTGGCAGAAGGGAACCCCTGCTCTTGAGACAGGAGATCGTGTTGCAGCCCTTGAGGGACACGGAGTTTCCCACCGCCAACTGCAGAAGAAGTGGAAACCATTGGCCTGGCCTCGGCCATAATGGGGGCTACCAGAATCACCGAGGCCTTGTCCCGGAGGATCTTGAACAGAATTTGGACCACCCAGGGGCGTGGGAGGAAACGCATACAGGCGGCCCATAGACCAAGAGAATCAAAAAAAGCAATCTGCTGCCATCCCTCAGAGAGAATGCGGCGTGTCAAATGGAGCAAAAAAACCTGAGCAGCTGGACGGTTTAATGGACTTGGTAAGAGATCAATTGCCATTCTGTCTCTATGTGGTCACTTACACCAGTGCTGCTGTCTGTGTTCTGGCACAACGGTACCCTACTGGACTAAGCCCTTTGGGTTTATTTTTCTCAAGCATGGATCCTGGTTGTCTCTGGCATGTCTCCATGTTTTCAGTCTTTGGATGGGGCCTGTAGTTTTTTGTCTATAACAAACTACAGATTTTTCTTGTTCTCCAGCATGGAATTGCCTGGTTATTACTTTCCCCCATTCGGTTGCCTCGTCTTTTACATTTGGCAAAGACTTCAGCCTCTCTCCAGCTCTCTGTTGTTGTTGTGATTTGGCTCTCTCTCAAGCACATGTCAAGTTACAGGAAATTTCACTTTTTACAACCAGCTTCAACTCCTGGCTTCACTTGAATCCCCTTTTGCTTTGTCTGACCCCGGTGGCACCTCAGGATTGGCTTTCCCTCTGTAACGGCCTATTCAAAGCTAGACTTACCCTTGTCCTCTATCCCTTTGTCCAATCTCTGAAGGGATTCTGTTTACTGGAGGTTCTGCCTTTCACAATGAGCATGAGGGAGTTACTTGATTGGTTATGCTGTTACTACTGGTTGATTCTGCTAATAGGAGTCTGAGCAGTGCCATTTGCTAGTGCCCAGTTGGCTGAAAGTATTTGCTCTAATTCGGGCCCTGGAAATGTCTGCACATTTGGTTGTAAACTATCCATACTTGACGGTGCTTAGGCACTTGGTTGTTTCTTGGGATTTTGGTAATAATCTGTGGCACAACGTGGATTTTTGACAGCTGCTCATAAGGACTATCAAAAATGCCGCCTATACTGAACGTTTGGCGGGCGGCAATGCTTAAAACAAGTCAGGTGGCTGTGTTAAAGATGTAAAGGACATGATCTTACTGGTTCCGTGGTGGTCAAAAGGCAATCAGTTTGTGGGACCCAAGGCGCTGAAGCTGCAGCAGCAGGGCTTGCAGCATCTGTCAAATCTGTTATTAACTCTTCTTTCACCCTGCAGCTTCCTACTTCGGCCTCACGACCTTTGGACTGGATGTGTTCCCATCAGGATTCAGAGGACTTCACGAAAAAGCAGGAATGGTTGTCTTGGGGAGCATCGCCTGATGGTACTGGAGTATGGAAAAAAGGACAAATTGTTTATTGGTCCTAAATCATTATTTTATTCTGTTGCTCTGTTTTTACATCACAAGTTTGCATTTTTAAGGGTCCCGGATCTGACAAATGCTTTTGCTCAGTTATGGTATGATCCTGCATTTGCTTCTGCTGCTCATGCGTGTATGTTTCTCGTCTGCGTGTGTCTACAAGCAGGAAAATATGGATGCACCCTTCGCGCAGTACCTCCTCCATCCTTGCATAGGCCTCAAGGACCCTTCATCTTCCTGCAAATGGATTTCACTGATCTGACTTGTGCCAAGGGGGGAAGGAAACACCTTTTGGTTTTTACTTGTTTATATCCAGTATGGCCTGAAGCCTATCCAACCCAATTTGTTATCTGCTGCTAAATTTTTGAAGTGTTTGCTTACCCAGTTTATTCCTTTGTGGGGAGTCCCCCTGGTTTTTGGTCTTCCGCTCAAGGCCCAGCATTTATGGCAGAAGTCTGGAAAGGAATAACCAGCATTTTTTGTCCTTCATCAACAAAGCTCTGGCCAAGTGGAACGGATGAATCGGTTTGCGGAAGGGCACGCCTACGGATCCCTAAACTCATGATTGGAGTTAAGGATTGGGTGGAAGCGTGCCATTTGCTTTATTTTGCAAATCCGCAACTCTCCTCAAAGAACTCAACAAGGCTTACCCCCTATGAAATTGTGACCGGATGTCCGGCAACTACCCCAGCCCATGTCATAGGTCGCTGTGCAGCAGTTGGGGATCGGGCAATTGATCTGGTGCCACTATTAACCTACTGTAAAATATCTGTACCAAACATTGGTATCTCCTTCCTTTTTGCAGCTTACGAAGCAGGGTGCTCAGGCATCGCGATCACCTCCAGACGTGGAACCTGGAGATTGGGTGCTCAAGGATCCGGCGCCAAAGTCTGCTCTGGCAGCGAGATTTCTGGTACCATTTCCAAGTGATTTTTTTTTTTTTTTTTTTTTTTTTTTTTTTTTGGGGTTTTTTTTTTTTTTTGCTGGTGGGATATTCGGCATTGAAAGGACGGAAAACCTGGATGGACCAGTGCAAGAAAGCACCGTGCCCTGGATAAGATGACTTCCCTGTACGCAGCCCTAAGCCGCAACCAGAGGAATTTGAGATTGAACTGGAATCGCTTCCTCAGATTTTAACGCCGCTCAACCAAGAAAGTGGGTGTGAAGTTGGACAGTTACAACCCACTTCGGACTTGTCCTCACAGCATTGGCTGATGTGTATGCTTTCAGTGGCATTGGCACTGTTTTTGTGTTTTTTAATCTGGATGTGTGGGATCTCTCTCCCAAGAGTAGGGGGTGTGGAGGCTTTGGTGAAAAGGATATTAGAGATGAGTACACCAACGACAGGGCCTGTTCAACAGGCAATAGTAGATGAATTGCTTCGAGCCCTGGCCCCAGCCCCTATGCCCTCAATGGTTCATGATCATACGGTTCCTGATCACACGGTTCCTGCGTATGATCCGCATGCTCATTGGGCAAAACATGGTGTTTTTTTACAATGTGTTTCATTCTCACATTTATTCCTAAATTCAGCATTTTAACATTTCCAATTGTGCTGTGTGCTTATCTCACTACGCAGCTACGCAGTTTGGGATTTTGCCCAGACCTCGACCTATTTCTCTGCAAGAATTAAAGGAGTTGTCTGTGAATGAAACCTTATTCAATCTTACTGTAACATGGTCAGATATGGCAACCTCTGTTCCAAGAATTAACAGCCCTCAACCAGTTACCAACCCTCCTATTTGTTTCCAGTGAAAGGTGGCTTATCCTGTGGGGGAAACCCCTCTATCTAGTTGTCAGACCATTATGACTAACAATCATGTGCATTTGGTAATGGACAATCCTACAGTGAGTTCTGTACGAGACCATTCTAATCTGAGGGTTGTTAATGTTCTCACTGATCCTAAAACTTGTCTTGACCAGTATGAATTAATTACAGTATTATGACCAGGATGTGCTACCAATATATGGAAAGTATAGATTGGAGAAAAGCAAAGATGGCTCAGGATATGGCTATGTTGATAACTATATATATATATATATATATCTCTATTTAGAATATTATCACCCGTGGTTAAGGGATATTTGGCCTGGGACTGAAGTACTGCTTACAGAACGTAAAGATTACAAAATTGGCCTGATGGACTCCTTGCCCTGATAGGTCATTATTTTGTGTGTGGAATCTTAGCTTATGTTCGGTTGCCTGCTGATTGGTCTGGCAATTGTTACATAGCTACCCTTGACCTGCCATGGAAATTGGTCCCTTAAGAATCTTTACTTGGGGTGTCCTCTAGCCGTCATCGTGGAACTGCAGATGACCACAGTGCAGATATAAGTGTAGCACGCAAATTACTAGATGATACTACTATGCTTACCCAACAAGTAGTAAGCATTTTAGAGACTGTATTTTATTCATATTAATCTGGCTATCGGTAGGCAGGAATAAATTTGGAAGACTTATTAAAAGC
The DNA here is from genome assembly GCA_033557465.1 of Ichthyophis bannanicus. Lineage (NCBI taxonomy): Eukaryota > Metazoa > Chordata > Amphibia > Gymnophiona > Ichthyophiidae > Ichthyophis > Ichthyophis bannanicus. The sequence continues at coordinate 360,594,883 of CM066032.1, read as the reverse complement.
TGGCTGCTACACAGTACCCTGTCCTGTGCTTCTAAGGTAAATCTGTGACCAATTTTCAGGGGGAGTCCCACAACCCTTGCTTGGATAGAGGGAGTCTTGGGTTCTAAATCTAACCAGAAAGCTCTCTGCTGTGTTTTAAATTTAAACTGAAAGCTCTTTGTTGCTACTAGGCCCTGACTGATTTAACAAATACAAATCAGCTTTAATCTAAAGAATTCCGTTTTCCCCAAGATTTAGAAAAATTCCCATAAGTAAATACTTACTATTGCAGATCTCTCTCTCCAGAAGTAGCAGTCCCCTTTTGTAGGCCTATGGAGCCTCCCACATCACACTCAAGTGAGAGAGTCACCTTTCTGTATACAAGGTTGTCATTCACAAATGTTTTATCAATCTCTCTTCTTCTCAATCTTCAGATTTTCTACAGAGAGAATAATGTTGAGGTCCCACCCATGGAAAGGATGTCCAAGCAGAGAGCTGACGTTCAGGATGCCTCTCATGAACCTTGACATCAGTGGGTGCGCCAACATTGGGCTTGTTCTTGAGTTGGTGGTATTATGCTGACATGGCATTCAGGAGGACCTGGATGGATGCAGTCTTTAGCTCCACTTCTGACTGTCGAGGAGGTAACGAAACAGCTTAGGAATGGGGCAAGAAAAAGGGTCAAGCAGTGCAGAGGTGCACCTTGCATAGAGTCTCTCTCATTTGAATTGATAGATTTTATTAAATTTTGAAAATACATTCAATTCCAAAATTGAATAAAGGAAACATGGTAACAGAACATACAAATCCAAATATCATAGAATCATACCATTTATACATTACCATAATAAGCCCACAACATTACTCGGGGGAGGCACCAGGAAATCAGGAAATCTTTGTTTTCACAAGGAAGGAAAAATAGCAAGGCAGAGCAAGACTTACACATCAGCCGTACGAGATGTTACAATCACAATACTATCCTCCCTAGCCACCAGGAATTCCAGAAGCTGAGCGGGCTCAAAAAACAGAAATATCTTCTCTTTAAATGAAACACAGCAACGAGCAGGAAATTTTAACAGGAAAGTACCACCAAGGGAAAGGACTCTGGGCCTCAAGCCCAGAAATTCCTTCCTCCTCAGCTGAGTGTTTCTAGCCAAATCAGGAAAAATACGCACACATGTGCCCATAAACTGCTTACTAAAATTCCTGAAATACAACCTAAAAATTAAAGCCTCAAGGGCCAGTGTAATTAGGAGAGTAGATCGGGCCGTAACCAAATCCATAGGTCTCCAGAGATTCCCGGAGGGTTGCTATCTTCAGCTCCAAGAGCTCACCCTGCCAGGATTTAAATAGTGAACTCTGGTTAATGGTGGGAGATTATCCCCCAGGAAGCTCCAAGACCTCCTGGACGTAGCTCCGCAGCCATTTCCAAAGTAGAACACACAGGGGACCTAGGAAAGTTTAACAGAATCTTAGATTGTTCTTACCGGACTTGTTTTTCCAGGTATTCCAACTTTCTATTGTTCACATTCCGGTCCTTCAGCATGAGCAAGGTGTATTGCACGGAGTTGAACCCCTATCTCCCCACTCAGCTGCGCCAGTTTCCCCTCCCATGTTCCTTTCGGCCACTGGAGACTTGAAGAAAATCCTTTTTAAACAACTTAGTATGAGTACTTTACATGATGTAACAAATGTTTCCACGGAGGAATTCATTTTAGCAATACCATCCCATACTCACCGTCTCAAGTTACTTGCGCAGGCTTCACCAAAACCGCCTCCGCCAGCATTCTCTCTCTCGGGGAAACATCCTCCTGGGAAGGGCTCAACCAAAAGACTTAGCCCAGCCACTGATGTCGCCTACCATACGCAGGAGATCCCAACTCGGAGCGATCGCCTCGGCTAAGAGGCCCTCCAAAGCCTCCTGAACTTGGCGTGCTAGTTTTAGCACACGAGCAGGAGACTCCTCCACCTGCCCGCATATCACTTCCGGGGCAAGGCGGGGGTGGCCCGCTGCTCCGGGTACAGTAAAACCCCGGACGGCCTCATGTCCGATGCTCCCACCGTGCCTTCCGAAGATTTCGCTCTCTCACCCCCCTCCACCCCCCGCCCGAGCCACACATCTGAAGCTTCCGTTGACCGGGCCCCACTGGAAGCAGCTTCCCCCCTGGGTAGGCTAACTTGCTTCCGCGTCCTTTCTGCCCCTATCCCCACCGCAGAGGAAATAAGTTAGCCATATGAAGAAACGCTCTCGACGCCGAACCTCTAAAGCAGGGGCTTCAAACTGCCCGAGCCGGCCATCTTGAATCGCCTCCCTCTCTCTCATTTGAAAGCCTGAGAACAGTCGCGATTGGATTCTTTTCCTTGGTGCCACAAGGATGACGCTGAGAATCCCCAGAGAAATGTGGTGCTAAGGCGAAGGTCAAGCCTTTCAATATCCCTAGTGAGGTCCAGGATTTGCCTCTGGAAATGGAGCATGTCCCCCACATTTTGGTTAAGGAGGTCCCTCACGTACCAATAGCCTGATAGGTGGGAGGGATAAATATTACACTGGAGGTATGGGAACGATATTTGTGTCTTAGCCAGTGTGGAGTAATGAGGATCACTTTGGCCTTGTCACACCTGACCTTCTGTATGTTTTTGGGTTTTAGTGGAAGTGTCTAGGTTAGAGTAAAGGAGGTTATGGCTGCCAGTGTATCACAAAGGCACCCATGGCCATGTCTGTGAGGGAAGGATGGGCACTTAGCTTGGAGCAAACTAGGCTTCACTTTGCTTCATTCTTACAGGCACAGAGATCTATAGCTGGTAGTGCAACAAATATACTGGAAGAGCAAACTGAGGAGCATGGTGGGATGTAGAGACTAGCTTATACTAGATTGGCCACTGTTGTGAACAGGATACTGGGCTTGATGGACCTTGGGCTGACCCAGTAGGGCATATCTTATGTTCTTATGTATAAGGGCCAGCTGCTGGCGTCCCAGGTTGTTCACCAGGTTGTTTTCATCCCCATGGAGAGGGTGTCCATTCATATTTTGTAAGTTTCTCTACATAATGTGTGCGGTGAACCTATCCCTCCATGTTTGTTGATGTAGAACATGGAGATTATGTGGATCCAGCTCTATGAGAATATGCTTTTCCCGGGAGAGCCAGGGGCTGAATGCCCAAAAGGCATTCCCATTTGCCCCTCAGTTCCAGATGTTTGATGTGGAGGCACATTTTGAGGGGAGAAGGGGAGAACCATAACCCCCTTGTTATGGAGAAAGCGGGCATCCCAGCTGCACTTAGATGCAATCCTTTGTGAATAGTCAGCATGGGGTAGAGATTGTTGGAAGAGCTTTCCAGTTTGACAAAAGGGTTGTTTGAATCCATCCAACTAGGTTAGAGCTTTGCTGTTGTGTGGTAGAGCAGGACTATGTGAGGAAAGCAACTCAGAGTTCTGGTTCCACCATTGGTGGAGGATGCCCATGTAGCTTGTTGCATATTGAGTTTGGCCCAACGGGACTATGCGGACTAATGCTGCAAGGTGCCTTAAGAAGCACAAGCAGGCTCCTGGCTGGATTCCCCTGTCTCGGCATTGGGTTGAGTGAGGGATACAAATCATATTTGTTTCCTCTCAGAGCCCGGAGGAAAGACCCAGAAAGGGCTACACACACACCTGTCCCCGTGACCCCATGAATTCCAACAATTGTGGTGTTGGTTATAACTTGCAACTTTTTGTCATTGATGAGGAAAAACAAATCTGGATGAGAAGTTGATCAATGTGTGGGTTATCTCTCAGGGCAGTCCTTGACATATTTTCTTGGACTTCCAGAAGCCAGCCGGAAATCTAGGAGCCTTGCCTGCCAAACACCTAGGGCACAGTACAATGCCCCCCCCCCCCCCCCACATCTGTATCGCAGTTACTTTTTTAAGGATTTTATTACCCGATTTAGTGTTTCTTCTTCCCCCCATTTTCCTCTAGGAAAAAGCTTAATAAATCAAGCCCTTCATAGGGCCCTGCAGTGCCAACATAAGGGAGTGTTCCAACACCTCTTCCTCCCTCTCCCATCATTCCCTGCTGACACCTTTTAAGCTACACCCTGTGTGCTTGTGTAGGGAGTGGGTTTGGATTTTTGTGTGTGGATGGGTAGTGTCAGGCGGTGTGTCTTGCATGTTTGTGGTTGAAAAGGGTTGGCCCTTTTGCCCAATGCACGTTGTTCTCCTTACTTCCTATGCATTCATCTCTTCAACCTCCCACTGCATGCACTAGTCCCTCCACCCCCCCAATCCAACTCCTTCTCCTGCTGTCCCTCCCCTTTCTCTCCTTCTCTCCTTGTACTCACCTCCTGCCCTCCAAACCCACCCAACCCCCCACCCTGTGCCCGATATTAGTGCCGGTGGTTAGTGTTTTTAAAGAAGCACAGCTTTCCATCAGTGCTGAACTTTAAACTCAGATATTCAGTGCTGGTACCATACCTGGGTTCTGACACTGAATATCCTGCTTGTCTGGATTATCTGCGAAGCTAACCAGGCATTGTTTGATATTCAGTCACATGCCCAGTTAGCATTAGGCCAGTGCTTCCTGCAAGAAGCTAACCACTGGCCTGTTAGTGACCAATGCCACTTTGAAATGCCGCCGACACACACCAATGTTAACCGGTTAGCGATCAGCGCGTGAAGCGACAGCAACCGCAGAGCAAAAATTTTTACATTTTGCAAATCTGCAACCCATGGACCTGTCCCTGAATACTGTATTTGAAAACAAATCCTGCTGGCCCTTACACATTTTTTTTTAGCAATCTGTGCAGCACAATCCCTGCGCCCTAACTTTTTTTCTCTCATTTTTTTATTGGGGCAGCGCTCCATCAGCACCAGTCAAGCCTTTTTCAGGCCCTTCTGCCGGCAGCGGACCCTATTTTCCGCATTGGACAGCAAGGGCTGCTGATCACAGCCAAGACCAGCAAACTCTGCCCATTGAGATGGTATCCCTGTAGGCAGACTCTCGACTAGCTATCACAGTCCTGTGTCGCCCCGCTCATGAGATGTTGATCCCCATGGACGACTCTGCCAATCCTCAGTCCTCAACTCACTAGCGGCCTTTTGGGCAGCGCTTATCTGGCCTTCTGGGATTTCACGTTCCTCAGGCAAATGTACTGCAAAAGGGCCATGACTGACACCGAGATGGGGCAACGTCTGACCTACAGGGATCCCATTTCCCTGTTAGTCAGATTCGGCTGGATGCACAGCCCGTCTGTCTGCCCACACAGGGCATGGGCATCCTGCAAGCAGATTTATAACTGATCTGTAACCGCCAAATCTTGCCTAGCTCCCGGGTAGGCAGCACTGTCCGCACATTGCTTCTGAACCCTGGTGCCAGCCAGGCCCAATTTTTCATTCAGCCATAGCAATTCTGGCCCCCGGGGCTTGTCGGAGCCCCTGGGTTAATTCTAGATCTGGCACAAAGTACTTTAGAGGCTGGATGTTAAAGTTCACAAACCCTCATAATATGCCATAATGTAGCAACACCACACACACTTATAGCATTAATGATTTTGGTGGTGCCACCAGCCAGTATTAAAAAAAACACACCAGCTCATTACTTTAACAGCTATCCATCCGAACAAGAAAAAAAAATTGAATGCCACCTAGCCTGCCATAGAACAGGTTGGATACATGCCAACCCTATTTTATTCAACATACATTATTTTTTTATGTCCTAATTTACCAAATATTTCACCCAGAAGATGCACAATATCCTGACTCGACCAGACTATATCGTTGGACATCATGTTGCACTGAATGGATCCTAAAGTCTAAGGTTTTAAAAAAAACAATTTGTACAACAACTGTAGGGACACCAGTTCTCAACCGGTTGGTCGCTACCCCCCACTGGGGTCACCACAGATTTTAGTCGGGCTTGGCCTTCGTCCTCCACCGAAGTTAATAAAAAAAATTTTTAAAACTAGCACAAGTTTGCTGGCTTGCCGCTGGCCGAGGTCCAACCCCCTCGTCATCGGCAAACTTCCCCCCCTTTCCTTCTAATGTCGTAGCCGCGGCTTCCCTGTCCTGCTTAAGGGGAACCGTGGCTGTGCCTGTAAAAAAGATACTTTGGAGCTTCCCCTGGTCTCTCAACGGGCCTCCCGGGGTGGCAGCATTGTCCCCGCCATCCAAAGGAAGTGGTAACGAGCTTCCTTTGGCTGTTGGACAATGCTGCAACGGAGCCCCGTCGAGAGACAGAGAGCTCTCCGCAATGATTTTTACAGGCACAGCCACGGTTTCCCTCAAAGGCCGAGAGCCGCGGCTGCATCTAGAAGGGCATGCATACAGTGGGGAGAGGTGATGAGTCAGGTTCAGGGAACCTGCAACACGGACAACGTCTGACAATGGACAGAGGGGGGCTTGACAGCGGCCAAGGGGGGGGTTCTGACATGGACCAGAGGGGGTCTGACATGAAGGGAGGGGTGGCTGAGTGATTGATGTAGTGAGGGATGAGGCTGACATGGACAAGATGGAGATGACAGTGAGGAAATACTGGACAGACTGATAAATGCTGTACATAAAGGCGAAGAGACACTGTCGGGTTAGGATTATAATGGGATGATTGTGGAGCTAGCACGGGTGAATGGAGCAGATGGGGTGGGCTAGGGACTGGTACTGGTTGATTATAGTAAGGCTGGGACTGGACTGGATCAAGGCGTGGGTTGGGACTGGGAACTCCCGGGCGCTGATGGGTGTCCGCAATTGGAAATTAGCTATCGGGGGGAATGAGACTAATTACTTGAAATTATCTTATTATGGAGTCTAGTACTGGTAATGAGCTGATGGGTGTAGACCTTTTATTTTCTGATTAGGGAGGCTAGCGCATGGTAAGGGGGTTGTAGGTGGGGATTAGTCACTCGAAGTGGTCTGAGTTGGGGGGCTATCAGGTCGTCGAATAGCGGCAATCTCCAAGGGGTCTCCGTGTCCAGCCACCGAATGATATCGGTATACCGACACTCATCTGTTGGCCAACCCAGGAGCCACTAACAGCAACCCTACCATGATGGGCTTCGATGCGCTGAACCACCGTCGTCCTAGGGCAGCACCGCATGGCGGGAACACAGATGAAGATCCGATATCGGCCATGGTTGAAGTCAGAGTGTCTATCCCTCTGACATCCTTTCTCTGCCGGCCTGCTGTAAAAGCGACTTGTCCTTTGCCAAAGACAAGGTCGCCATGAGGTCCATAATCGACGGACCCCATCTGCGGACGATCTGAGGTCAAAACACCTGCGTATGGAGGCTCCCACTCTTGCCTGGCATTCCACCTTGACCTGCCTGCTGAGAAAGTCTGCCGTCGACATTGTCCGCGACCCGCCATGTGAGCTGCCGAAATGGCTAGGGAGCGAGGTTCCTGGCGCCACAGGTCGAACAACACCGTCTGCTTGGTCCTGTGCCATGGCCACACTTCCCGTGCCCCCTGGCCGGTTGATGTAAGGCCACCACCGTGGACTTGTCGGAGAACACACGAACGGCCCGGCCCCGTCACCCTCGCGACCTTGAAGTGTTCCTGAAGCTACCAAGACCACACACATGCTCGCAACGCAAAGCCGCTTGATGGACCATTCACCTCTCCTCGCCTGACCAAACCCTTGTGTGACCAAGATCCCTGCAGTGTGGCCCCCCAACCTGCGAGTACCCGCATCTGCCAAACGCGGAAGGCGCACTGCTGGTTCGTTCCAAGGGTATAACCCGCTGGCCATGTGCTATGAACCCCAATGCCACCACTGAAGGGACTTCCGGGATCGTAGCGGAAAAGGGAAACACATTTCTGCAGTGGTCTCATGTAACACCTGGCCCAAGGCACCACCCTCCAAAGTCCTGCTATTGTGCCCAGCACACCCAGGTAACTCCAGACCCGACGGCACCGGGGAGGTGGACATGAACCGGCGCACCAGCTGTCGGAGCGCATGAGCTTTCCGTTCCCGGCAAGAACACCGCTCCCTTCTGCGTGTCCAAAACACACCCCGAGGTATTTGATTACCTGCGATGGGCTTCAACCGACTCTTGGCCCTGATTGACCACACAACCAAAAAGACATTGTTGGAACTTCAAAGCACCACCTTGTCCCGGAACCTGCCTGCTTTCAACCTCAAACATTTTCCCGAATCAGCCAGTTCATCCAGGTACATGTTCCCTACTACGCCCTCCTTCCAAATGCCGCCGCTACCAGCCACCATGTGAACTTTTTGTGGATTGGCTGGGCGCCATTGCCAGACCACAGGGCAACGCCTGAAACTGTTAATGGCCTCCAAGAAGGCAAGGCAATACTGAGAAAGCCTTGGTGTGCTTCCCTGGATTGGAACGTGGTCTGTAAGCTTCTGGTAGAATCGTAGCCGACGTCAAGAACTCTCCTTTCCACACCACCACACCCATGACCAACCGTAACGTTTTCCATGCGAAAATGCGAGACATCCGAAAACATCGGTTTTTTTTTAACCCCCTTTGAGATACAAGAGATGCCGACATGGACCCGTCCTTTCTTTGGCAACACTAAATAAATGGAGTAGCGACCTGTGTCGTATACCTGCCAGGGGCACCGGCGACACCCAACTGTCCCTAACAGCAATTAGCCGATCAGCTTCTGGCGAACTGCTAAAATTTATTGGTGCAGCCCTTGCGGGCAGAGAGAACCAACGAATCTAGTAACCGTCCCAGCCAACTCCAGGGCATAGCCGTCTCAAATAATTTCAACAAACGAACACACCAGTGGTTGGACATTATTTGGGTCCAGGCCTGTAACAAACTCCCGAATCGCCTCCCTCCTAATCAAATTAGTTCCCACCTGGACCCACCCGCCTCACTTCAATTGTGGCTTCCGAGCGGCCGCCAGCTGGAGGCAGCTGCGAAAACCATCGACCTGTCTCCTCCAAAACCCGCAACAACCCCTGTGCTCATCGAAATCGAATCTTCCTGTTTCTGAAAAACCTCCTAACCGAGAAGAAATCTCCTGAAATCTCTAACTGACTGCGCCTCTCGAAGTCGGACCATACTTTTTCCCCGGTTTAGCTTATTCATCGTAACCAACCCTTCGTTTGGACTTTACCAAGTCCTTTAAAACCCCCGTTTGTGCGCAGATCTTCCCCCAGCAAACAGTTGGCCTTTCAAAAAGGCAGTTTTAACTGATATTGGGCTTTAGAGGAACGGTGTCCGGCTTCCCCATTCCATAAGCCCAGCAAAGACCACCGGGCGGCCACCAAATGAGGCCATGCCATTTGCCAATGCGCCGCCCTGAGATAAAGGTTTTATATATGCACATCTGCCAGGTACGCCGACCACCGGACCTTCGATTCGTTTGACTTTCCCATTCAAACTGCTCCTTTTTCCATTATGGCTATCCTACTTTAAATGCTGATACCACCGGAAGACAGGCTTCTGGCCACCCAGGGCCCACATATTCCGCTTGCAAGGCTAATGCATTAGTCCCTCGAAAGCTTGCTTGAAGAAACCCATCCACCGTTCTCCTGGTCTTGCTGCATCCTTCAAGGCCACACTAACTTCCACTGGAATGGGTCTACTTCTTTGTAACCGCGGACACCGCCCGCGTTGACCCTTGGAGAACTGAACCTCTCTTTATCCTTGTCCGCACAATTTGATATAGCGCGTCTCATGTTCCCGCTCCCCACAGGCTCATTTTCGGGTTGATCCCATTCTTTCCTGAATCATGCCGTCGCACCCCACGATGCACTTAAAAGACCACCTGATGACTGTCTCACACACCCGCCTGAATGATCGAATCTTTGAACCTCATCCTCTCTCCAGCCTGCTGGGCCATCGCGAGATGGAGCGTTCTGAAAAGAGATTCCGTAAATAAGGGCCAACAACTCCTCCTTTCGAAACAAACACCCTTAAATAATTTTTCGCCTGATCGCTCAGGCTCCAGTATCTCTCCTTCCCTCCAGTCGTCTCTGTTGGACTCGAGCTCAAACTCCGTGTCTTCTGCTTCTTGCCCTTCCAGATCATCAGACAACACTGGAGACAGAAGGCCGACCCCTTTTTGTGGGTACTCGGCCCCGAACCGGGACCCTTGCCCACCTAGGCCTTCGTGCTGAAACCCTGATTCAGCAGCAAAAGCTTCCAGCACCGGCCTTGCCGTCGCACTACAAAAGCCTGATGCATAAGCAGCACCAACAAAACAAAAAAAATTTCGGAGCAAAAAGCCCCAAGAGCCGCCCCGGCTTTACCGCGTGGGGAAGATGCCTGCCGGTGCCGGCTTTTCTCCCGAAGTGGTCTCGCGTTTCCACTTAACTAAGATTTCCTTGCCGGTGTTTGCCCTGCCGGTGCCCAAGGGAGCTTTCGGGCTATACAAAGTTGCATTTTGCTGGATGTCCGGAAGCGTTTGGAAGTAAATCCTACGGCGTAAAACGGAGAGTTTTTTCGGAAGTCGACAGCCGTTTTTTGTCCATTTGTCCTTCGCGGATCAGCGGAAAGGTGAAGCAACAGTAATGGCGTCCTATTTTTGCGCGCTGGAGGATATAAGGAGGCCATTGCGTCCTTATGTTTTGAAAGGTAGGGTGTGTGCCGGAAGGTTTACCCGGGCACACTCCACTAGGCCCCTGCTACTTCCTGGACCGGAGGCGTTCGTTGTGGTGTCGGCCGGCAGACATTTGTAAGGCGGCGACAATGTCCGCTCTGAATTCCTTTATTTCGTCACTATCTGGCTTGGATGTTCCATATGCAGAGAGGACCTTACTTCGTTGGGTACAGCTGTTCTGTTATTCTGGTTTTGCCAGGTCCCTCGTCCCTGGTAATTGTTGGTCACGCTCTGCTCTGGTACACGAAACACCAGAGGGTCCCGGGGGCACTCCCAAACTCCTTTCACCTCCCTCTAGCACCAGCATAAGTTACGTGATCTAAAAAGGGGGGTACAATTAGACTTACCTGCTAATTTGTTGTGTCTGGAGTGGAAACCAGTCTAGTCCCGTATCCCTCCCAGGCTTTCGGTGTTGCAAAACCCGGTGTCCGCAGATCGCGTGGCGGGTCCGCACATGTAAGACAAGAGTCATTTCCTCTGTGTAAATAAAACAAAACTGGTTCTTTCGCATAAACTTTTCGGCCTCTCTTGACCTGAGTGAGGGAGTGGTCTGTGCAAATGTTTTAGGTCCAGTTTGTTGGTAGGGGCTTTAGTGCCTCTATGGGCGTTTGGGAAGTGGAATAGTTTCTGTTGTATGTTACAATTATTGCCTATTTTCTTACTTGTTGGTTCTTCTTCTCCGCTGATCTGTTTTGTTCAATAGGTTACAGTTACAGGTCACAGGGGGCAGACGGCCGGGGAGATATACTCTTGATGTCACAAAAAGGGGAGGTCTCCAGTCTCCAAGCTGCCTAGATGAGATGGGGAACCCCGAGGAGTTCCGGACTAAGACTGGTGTTCCGCTCCAGGAACAACAAGTAGCAGGTAAGTCTATGTTAACCTTCCCGTCCCCACCCAAATCGTAATCTAATCTAGAATAACTTCTGGGTGCACCGAGGGAGTAAAATGTAAATTGGCATATACCCGATTATGGAGATGCCCATGCATCTATCAAACCGGTGGTTTCCTGATCGTCCTCTGCTGGTAACCTTCCCCCCTTGGGACTCGCCTAGATCCTTAACCATCTTTCTAGAGATGCCTCTCCGAAGAGAAACCTACCCGTTAAGGGCCGCTTACTCCAGCCTCCTAGCCTTAGAGGATGAATCCGCCGCCCAATTGCGAAGCCACAGGTAACTGCTTGCTCTGCTACCCCAGACGGGCCCGAGGCCATACTCTTGACAAGCCTCGCTAATGAGGTCATAATGAATGTCCGCTAGGTAAGCCGCCCCAGACTCTCAACCTAAACACCTCTCACCCGCCAAGGCACCGGCTGACCCTCCCTGCACCTGCCTGCGCCCATCGGAGACATGCCTCTAGCCACCCATGCACTGCAAATAGCCACCTGCATGGAAACGGCGTTAAGCGTCCAAGAACCTGTCCTCAACAGGACATCTCACTTTCTGGTCCCTACCGTCCTTAAGGGCATCGCTACCTTCCACCATGATGATTGTTTTCTTGGTCACCGCCGGAGACAGGCCGCATCCACCTTAGGCCGATTTTTGAAAACCGCATCTGTCCTGATCCAACAGAGGGTAGAGACGCCCCATGACCCTAGCTGCCTCTCAATGGGGCTTCCGGAACATTCCACTCTTCTTGAATCATACTCTTGAAACACTCTGTGCACCGGGAAGGCCCGCTGAGACCTCCGGAATACCTGTAGAAGAAGGGTCTTCCCGCCGTGTCATCCTCCCCTGCCCCTGGGACTGGCATACTGAGGCACCTTCAGAGTCGTACCATAAGCGGCTTGGTAACTCTTTCTCATCCTAAAAGAGAACTCTCACAGACCCGAGCCTGATCTTCGCCTCTCGGGAATCTCGCCCTCTTCCAACTCCTCTTCAACGCTAGCTCTCGGCTCTCCTCATCAGATAGCGGACCCTCGGCCAGTTTCCGTTTGCTGGGCTCCATCAATTCCTCTTGAGCACAAGGCGGTTTAATCCCCGCCGTGACAAGCGTCACTCCGCAGGGACACGGAGCGCTTACGCGCTCTGCCACGCTCAGTGGAGAAAGCCTGCTGCACCGCTCCGCTGCCAACTGCCTGCTGCAGCAATGCCACAAACTGTGGAGAAAAAATGGACGCCAGGTCCTTGGGGAAAACCCCCTGGACGGCTGGAGACCCCGAGCCGGTGGAGGAGCCGGTGGAGGAGCCGGCCACAGGCTCCTCCAGCAGAATCTCAGGCCCCCTGGAGAGAAGAGGCCTCTGGTGGCGCCTCCGGACCCCCGATCTGCGGTTCCGGGAGTTGTGCCAGCTCCGGAGCCTGTCCTGCACATGACTTGCAGACTCCAACTGAGCCCTTTCCGAGCCCCACACACCACACACA
>CM066032.1:360521447-360581499 GCA_033557465.1 Ichthyophis bannanicus | reverse complement strand
TTATCTACCGCACTATTTGACCATCAGCGCGGTGTACATCGAACACAAAATGCAGCACAAAAAAATCAATGGCGGCTGATTACATTAACCATGGTCCAAGAATCGTTTGTGATTAGTCAAGGTACATTATGAATGCACAGGACTAGTTTAAAACCTTGGACTGTGCATAGGTGTATAACTTGTGACATGCTTTAACATTATGAGCACAAATGAGACATATATGGTCAGTTTGGAACTGCTTTAGACTTTATGGTCAGTTGGAGCCTTACTATGTTGGTGGTGAATTCTGTCTCACTAGGTGATTGTCGGTAGTGTTCCTGAGTAACTAACGGAGATGTGGGACGTGCTTCTTGTCACTTCACTGGGAATTATTTTTTTATCATGTTAATTTAATGTCATGTTTTTGAGGGCCCGTTTTTCTACCTTGAAGTAGGTTGGTGGTTTGGACGCGACAGGTACCTGGGTTGGCAAGTGAGTTCTCGAGTTGTTGGGGCATCGAAGACTGAATCGCCCTGTTGGTGTGCTGTTGATGAGGTAGTGGCTTTCTTGGTATGTTTTCACGGGAACCATTATTTGCATCATTTTAAGTGGCACTGAATCTGTTCTTGATCTGGTCGGTGGGTTCGTGGGGTTTGATTGAGGATCGTGGGTTACGAGATAGGTGGAGGGACGAGGACTATTTACCTCGGGCTGTTGTGAAGTGGGGGTTGTAATGTCTTGGAATGACTTCCTTCTGTCCTGGTAGGGGAAGCCAGTGTATACTTGTGCTTCAGAAGGGTCGACACTTTCTCAGCGTCCGTAGATGCCCCTTTTAGAGAACCCTCGCATCGCTATGCATTGTGCATAGCTGTACGGTGTTCAATGGGGATTTGAGGGAGGCCTAGGCAAAGATGACATGTAGCATAGTCAAAGGTGGTGTGAGGCATGTATCGAGTAGCCCGTGGTATAGAAGTGTGTGGGTGGAAATTTCCGTTGCAGTTGGTTTCAGGCCAGGGGTGCCCGTAAATGATTTTTGTTTTCTTTTGACTATCTCGTGTTGTATTTTTGTGTAGTATGTATTGTTTGTGTCTCTTACAGCGTTGTTGCTATATGTTGCCTGTTCAGTGGCCAGTGTTGGTTGCTGTGATTTTTGAGTTTGATATTACACGCCGCTGTATATTACACTATGGTGTTATGGTTTTGATGTTGTATGCGTCTAGTGTCAGTCTGTCACCGTCGCGTAAATTGTGTGGAGGTGGTCTTCAAGTTCATGTGGGTGTTATTTTGACATTCATTGATACAGCACTTCTGTCTTTCTTTTAGTGTTCGAATCTGGATGGTTTCTTTGGTTGACGACGGGAGCCAATTCCTGTGATATGGGGTCTCCTCTAAGCTAGTTGTGCGTCGGTATGGCGAGGGGATGTACAGGGGTGGTCCAATGTTTCGTCTATTGTTTGAAAGGCTATAAAAAAAAGCAGGGACATCATCCGCGATATACCATGCATACTTACCTGTGAAAGTACGCTTGGATTGATGTTCCTTCAAGGTGGTCTTTTGTTTTGTGCCTACGCATTTTTTCTGTGGCTGCACATGTGTTGTTGTGCTTTGTACTCCAGCACTAACACCTGGAACAAAACTGCTTTGACACCCCCAACCCGCCTTTTCCCTATTTCGCTCATGTTTTACTAAACATTTCCACCCCAAACTCTTAGAATGTTAAACCCGAGGGTTCTTTGTTGATCTAATTACGTGCTCTCATTGTAATTGTGCCGGATTTTGTATTAATGGTAATCGACTCAAGTTTTTGTTAACAATGTAAACCTGTTCGCTTTGTGACTGAAAGTATGTGTATGCGGTATTTTAGAACAACCTTGTTAAATCAATCCATACATACTATTCGGTTGCTCTGCTTCCATCTCTTGGTTTTTCATCGTGGTAAGGGCTTCGCTCTTTCGTTCTAGGTAATATTGGCTCTTGAATAGAGATTGCTAGGCACATAAGGTCGTGTCATCCTAGTCTATTTGATAGTGCTTCTTTTCTGCTTAGGTTTCCCTAGGAACATGTCTACCAAGTTGGTATAACGTAGGGATTGTGCCATCCCTGGTTGGTGTACGTTATGGAGTGCATTGGTTTACGGCGCGGCTTCAGTATGGTTTTTCTGGGGGACTAGCGAATGCCCTGTGTATTTCTGTCTCCTCCGCTGGTTTGGGTACCTTTTGTTTTTCTATTCATAGGGCATATTTTTGCCTGATAGATTAGTGAGCTCGTTCTCCCTTTAGCTCGGGCTGAAATTTTGGAGGTTGGCAACTATCTGGCTTCTATGTGTTTCTAAGTTTCACATAAGGGGGTGGTTTATTCCTTCTGTCCTTGCAGCTACAGGAATGTATGCTCGGTATTTTGCCGTAGATCCGGGAGCTTTCAGTGCTCGTGCGTCCGGTTCTCCCGTCCATTCGCTGGTGATCTCCAGTGTCCTGTGTATTATTCTCATGTGTCCTGGAATTTGAGCTCTAGGTCCGTCTGAGCTGTGTTGGCAGGGAGTCGGTTAGAAATAGCCGGGGGAGTGTGTAATCGCACACTAGCGCTTGTAGTAACTTGGTCGTAAAAGCAATTATGTTGTCGGGGGGGTGACTAGGGTGTGATTTCCGCGCGAGAATAGCGTGAGGCTAGTAAGAGTGTACGTGACAGGTCTATGCCATGGCTTTTTGGGTCGTTATGTCTGCAGCATGTCACTCTCTATGATCTGTTCGTTTCGAAAAGGTTCGAAGTAGGGCTGTGTCTTCCCCTTTGGCCTGTTCTTTGCTTCTTTTGCCTCGGTGCTTTCTCCCTATCACGTGACCCAGTTGGTCTGCCTGCGCCCCTTTCCTTAAGGAGCAGTGTCCATTGAAGGATAAGGAACTATTTTTCTGGTGGATGTTCGTAGTGCCAACTTCCTCCAGCGCTTTGGTAGGTTACGGCTTCCCTTTTGTAAGTCCGAATTCATTCTTTTTGTGCGGTTCCTGCCTGGCCCATGCCATGGTGCAAGTGGTTGCTAAGTTTCTACTTTGTAGTGCTGGATTTAAAGAGGCTATGTGCCTCGGTTGGCTGTTGGCAGACTCCCTGTCTGGTTCGGGAGGGTTTTGGCTACGAGCACCATTCTACTGGTAGGCACAAGCGTCCTTGTGGGCTGATAGCGGGGTTGGTAGCCCCTGCAAACATTGTGCTCAAGGCAGCAACTAGTTTGACATCACTTTCTACTTTTGTCAACCCGCATCATTACCACTTGGGATGTTCGCGACTACATGGGTGTACGTGGCCTTTGGCTCGAGGGTTTTGTAAGCTGCTGTGTCCTTCTTCCCACTCAATGGAGTTTGTAGCCTTTGTTACATACCACACTGTATCTGTGACTGTCCTAGCAGAACAAATAGTGGAAGGTTGACTTTTTACTTATCATTTATGTTATTGTATTTATTTATTATTCTCTTATATACCGCGCTATTCCTGCATGGCAGTGCTGCGTTACATTGAAACAAACGGAAATTACGTGAACAGGTGCGTTTGTCTCATGTGGTCATAAACTTGGAGTTTAACTATTTATCAGGGAACATGGGCTATGGCAGGGTTTAGTGGCTTGCCCAAGACCACAAGGATTCAACCTGGTGGGACTATGAAACCCCCAGTCCTTTCCCGGCCCAAGGTTGCTGTCCTCTATTGGGATTGTTGCAACCCCCGACCTTCCGGCCTTGAAGTACCTTGCCCCAAAACCACTGCCTAGACCGAGTCCAGGGCCCATCCTCTGCAACTGTAGTTTTGTTGTGTTCTGCTACTGTATCTCTTGGATCTGCTATGATTTTTATCCTCTGTGGCTCTTGCAGGTTCCTCTTTCTACTGACCAGTCCTTTTGTTTAATGCAATGTCGTTCTAGGAACAAGCAGTGAAGCAGTCGTCACATATGGGGTGATGTCGCCTGATTGTTGCCTGCGTGGGAGGCATTTGCTTTCCCCGCCATCCAGTAGGAAAGCCTTTGGGGAGCACTGGTCACTGTGGCCTGGAGTACCTGCCTTCCTCAGGCATAGGTGAGGGTGCTACCTTCCCAAGTTTGCGCACTCATGCTTCCTCAGTGTTTCTTTGTTTTCCCCCCCATGGAGTCTCCGTTAGGATGCATTTATACCGGCCGTTCTCATCCGCCTGAAAACCGGTACTTTTTTTTTTTTCCCTTATGGGTCAGTTGGGCTTTTTTTTTGCCTTCCACGCGTCAACGTTTGCAGACTTCCGTCAAAGTCCGACACCATGATTCTGATATTTCGATTCTTTTTTTTTATTTTCATTTTTTTTGTATTTTTGTTTTTATTTTGATTTCGTGACCACAGTTCTCACTGCTAGCCTAAGGCCTCTAGTCCACCATAGCGCTTTTTCTTTCTGCACTCTTCAAGAGACAACTTCTGTCGGGCCATGGAAAACGCGCAGTCATGTGCTTTTTAAAAAAAATGTTCACGCAACTTGCTTGCCAGTACGCATTTTTGCGCACCTGATAAACCTGACCTGGTGTTTAAAATGTTGGTGTGCTCGGCTCAGCCGTGATGAACTCTCACCTGTCTTGTCGTCTTTGTGCCAACAAATGTACTACAGTGAGGCCTTTAAGAATCTTCAAGGTCAGGTTAGTTTAGATTGTTGTTCAGCTTTTGGACTCTGTTTATCACTGTCTTTCTACGGTTGCATCGTGAGGGTGATCAAACTTCCTTCTCATGGTGTCCCAGGCGATCTTCAAAGTCCATAACACAGAAGAAAGTATATATCTGTGGCCCAAATGCTTCAGCGATCGAATGACGGCATGAGGTTCTGGATGGGCTCAGAGAGGTGTAAAAGTCCCAGCATAGAGCATCGCTTGCACGATTTCACCCTAGGAGGTGCTTCCAAACGTCGATGTCAGGAATGACCAGCCAAACAACATGCCCCCCAGTGGGGATGATCCTGTTCACGTTCAAAAGCAGAAGTGGAGCTCCAGGATCACCTTCCTCACAGAGGCCTCACCCTCCTAGAGAGCTACGGGTTTCCTTGTTTCGTGGTTGATTGTGGTGGCTTCAGAATTCTCTTTTTGTAAACTTGATTCCAGGACCTCATGAACATCTTTGGGCCCCCCGCCATCATTCCTCGCCTGAGACATGCCCAGCAGCATGCTGACACTGCTCGACAGGTAACTTGGTCAGCACCGTCCTGTACGCCTTAGTACTTATTTAACCATCAAGAGTTTCAGGCTTTACTGTCTTCAGTTTAACGTGAGCTCTACCAAGAACGACAGCATATTGCCTGCGCTAGTTGTGGGGGTTACCCTCTCTCATATAAGAGCCCTTGAACCGGGAAAACGAAAAATACAATAAAAAATACCAGACACACCTCGCAGGACCGGATTCCACAATATATGAACGAATCGTCTACAGGTCAGCCAAAATGGATGGGTGCCCCCAATAGTAATCCAGCAGAACTGTCGGCTTCTACAAAATATAAAACAATACATTAAGGATTCCAATACCTCCGAGAGTATTGGTATTTGGCATAGACCATTAACCCTTACACCAGACACATCCGAGCACACATCGCACAACGATCAAAGCCCTAACCGCCAAACTGCCAATAGTGGGTTGTCGTATCACACGGTCTTATGAGACTATGTCTCGCATATTACTAAGGGTTGGGGTCCCTTAGGTGCGTCGTGAGTGGAATAACAAAAGATATTAACAACTTTTGGCCACTGAAGAAAATCAACGGGCATATGGTGGCAGGCTAACGTGTATTGGTGCCCTCGCAGAGGCTCGCTCAGCTGCAGAATATAGACAGCTGTGATATGTTAGACGCCGTGCTGGTCACATCACGGTAGCCTCAGAAGTGAGTGTGAAGCCCGGTGCGGAGGAGAAGAGAGAGTACCGCAGTGACGCCCTCCAACGCACAAGGGGTCTGACGCCGGTGACACGAGCTTAAACAGGACCTTAATGCGTACAGGACAGGGAGTCAGGAAAAGAACCACTGACAGTCGGGCAGAAGAGATAATGAGGGGGGTGGTGGCCAAAAGATAGGTCCAAGGGAGACGGGGGAAAGAAAAAGGAAGAAAGAAACAAAAGGAAGAAAGGAGAGAGAAACACAAACGAAAAGGGAGAGTAGACGGAAGGAACGGAGAGAGAGGGGAGACACGGCACGTCCTAAGGGAGCAAGAGGACTCAAGAAAACCAGGCACAGGAGTACCAGGGCCCAGGTTTAGCAAAACCTTAGCTTCCGCGACGGCCACACAATAAAGGTTGGAAGCTAGGTGATGCTTAGTGAATAAAGAGCTCAGAGAAAGAGTCAGCCGGGCCTCGACGACAAGCCGACGTTCTCTCTCCAATTGAGGCCTGGGGGCGTCGATGTTGCCCGCAGGCATAGCATTGTTGGCCGCCAGAAGCAACGCGACACACTGTACAGGATATATTTGGAAAGGAGGTCACCGCAGATCTGGAGGCTTTATCCCCCCTCTGTCTTCCAGGGGATAAATGTAGGGTGCATTCCAGTCGCCTCGTTAAGCATAGCCAGAATACTTCTAAGTTGCTTAAGCCTGGGCCATCTTTTGCTGCCCTTTGAATCCACCCAGGCAAGCTTCAGCCATTCTGCATTTTTGGCTTGGCATAAAGAAGGCTTGATTACAACCATAAAAACTCGTCCAGCAAATGGGGCCAAGATAAACTGCTCAATATACAATATATTGGAGAAAACCTTTTTGGAACGAATTGTAGGGAAGAAGGTCTTCGGGGGGAGGTAGATTGAAACCAGTGATCCTCACTCCTAAAACAAGCCTTCGCAAGAAAGACTAGCTGACCCATCCGAAAGTAAGAAGGCGTTTCCGTCATAGAATATCTTTTATCCTAGAAAAAAAAAAAAATTCTAAAAGAAGAGATTACTATCGTTTCTTGCCCGCCTTCTTGCCTTTCTGTCAATCCTCAGGCAAGGCGGCCAGTGGTGCTTAGCACCATCCACCAAGAAACCGGCAAGGTTCCTAAGCCTCAACCATTTGCACAGGCAATAGGGCGCTGCACATGGGGTTTTGACTTCTTCCTCTAAGAAGAGCATTGCAATCTGCTGCCCTTGGAGGGTCGCGCCCAGCCCCTCTTACAATTTGGGCAGGCAATGCTTTTGTCACTATGCCCACAGGTGGCAAACCTCATAGCATCAGAGGGCAGTGGAGACTTCAGATTGTCTCAAAAAGTGTTATTCAGCTTCACTCTGAAATCTTAAATCCCCCCCGCCCCCCCCACCTCCACCTGCTTCACAGGGAATTATCTGAGTACTCTAACGCGCATTCAGCGGAGCTGTCTCTTAAAAGACGAGGTGACGCAAAGTGATGAAAATGGGCAACAACATAAGCATTGCCAAGTTAGATGGGCTAGGCATTTATAAGGCATGCTAAGAGTATCATTTGAAAAAGCTTGCTGTGGAAGCAGAAATTCGATAATCAAAAAACCTTTTTCAAGTACATTCATAGCAAAAAAAAAAAAAAACCTGAGAGATACGAGTTCCGAGCTGGCCCATTGGATGATAGAGAGAGTAAAGAGGGGTGCTAAGTGAAGACAAGGTCCATAGGTCGGAGAGACTGAATGAATTCTTCTTTGAAGACGTATGTAGGGAATTAGCCCATCGGCGCTTTGAAATGGTATATTAAAGTCATGTTCAGGTTCGGAAGAATTGAAAAAAAATTATCAAAAGATAAACCGATAAGAAGTATTACAACTACTTGATAAAGCGGAAGATTACCAACATCTATTTGATCCGAATGGTATACATCGCAAGGTATTACAGTAACTGAAGTATGCGATTGCTAGGACGCTATTATTAGTTATCTGTTATACTATCATTAAATCATCTCTTAGAACCTGGACAGAGTGGAAAATGGCTAATGTACTGGCCAGTATTTAAAAAAGGGTTCAGAGAGGTGATGCCAGGAAACTAGAGACCTGCGAGTCAGACATCAGTAGGTGCCTGAGCAAAATGGTAGAAAGCATTATAAAGAATAACCATAAGCAATGCTGTTGTACATAGTCTATGGTTTAATGGAAGAAAGCCTAAAAATGGGATTTAGGGGCGCTACGAAACATCTTATCGTATCTAATCTGCTTTATTTTGTGTTGGGGGGGAAAACAAAAAAAAAGATATAAACAAACAGGTAAGACCAAAGGTTAGGGCGGTTGATTATGTGTATCTGGAATTTTCAGAAAGCCTTTGAGAGACGCTTAGTGAAATTAAAAAATCATGGAATTGGAGGCAATGTAGTATTGTGGATCAGACAACATGTTTAAAAGAAGGCAAAAGGAGTCAGTTACATGGATCACTTTTTCCTCAGTGGAGAAAATTAAATATTGGTAAGTACCCCAGGGATCTGTGGCTGATTCCTGCTGCTTTTTAACATATTCATAAATAACCTGGAAATGGAGATGAGTGAGGTGATCAAATTGCAAATGGGGTGCGACACACTTTTTTCAAATTTGTTAGAACGGGGGTCAAGAGAGGATTGTGAAAAATTGCAAGAGGGGGGGGGGAGGCTTGATAAATTGGAAGACTGGTCGTCCAAATGGCAAATGCATTTAAATGGTGGACAAGTGGCAGGAAGGTGTTGCATCCTAGGTGCATATGGAGCAACCCGTGAGGATTTTGGTTACAATGATGGTGCATGTTACCAACCTTTAGAACCCAGACCCCACCCAGCGAAAAACATTTAGGCGGCGTCATGGACAATAATTTGAAACCGGCTCGCACCCTAGTGTGCAGCAGCAACTCAAGAAAGCCGCTAATAGAATTCTAGGAATCATAATGAAAGGAATGGAGAATAAAACACAGAATATTATACATTCCTCTGTATCATTCCATGGTTCAAAGCATCTTAAATATTTGTGGGGGCCTTCTGGTCATCGTGCGGAAGCCTTATAAAGGATGTAGTGGAATTAGAAAAGGTACGAAAAAAAAGCGGGACACGCAGAATGGTAAAGGGATGGAAGGATACCCCTATGAGGAAAGGCTTAAAAGTATTAGGGCTCTTCAACTTTGAAAAGAGAAAGGGCATGAGAGTGGAGATAATGATAGATCGGCTATAAATAATGAATGAATTGGAACGGGTTCATTGTAGATTGGTGGTTTACACTATCAAAAGTAGAAAGGGGAGTGGAAAAGATCTATGAGAGCATTGCAATAAAGCATACCATGTAACCCATTTAAGACTAATAAGAGGTAGAGTATTTTTTCACGAGCGTCAACACGTATGCAAACTGCTGGAGTTCATTACTGGAGGATGTCGTAAAAGCTGTTAGTGGGTAGTCTGTGTTTAAAAAAATGTTTGGATAAGTTCTCTGGAGAAAGGTCGTCATAAACGCATTATTTAAAGAGGACTCAGGGAAATCTGCTGGCGGGCTTTACCTCCCGACAATAAGTGTTTTGGAAGCTGTGGACTTTGGGTACTCTGCCCAGGTACTTGCAAGAACCTGGATCGGCCACTGTTGTAAAGGCCGGACACTGGGGGCTTTGATTGCTCGCTTGGTTTGACCTATTATGGCATTTCTCTATGCTTAAGGTTCGACCTGTTGTGCCGCAGGATTGGCCATAAGAAAGAGTTCCTTCCCGCCTCAGGAAATATTGGGCTTACTACATTCCATTACTTTCCTCAATTCCAAAGAAAACAGGAGGCTTCAATCCCATCTTGGAGTCATCGGTGTAGATCTAGCTGCATAGTTCTTTGGGTCCGAGAAAAATATCAAATGATTTCGCCTAGGAAGCTCTTCTACCATACGCTTCAGAGAGAGCACGTCTTTGGGTCTCTGTTCTCTAGACCTAAAAGAGGTGTACATGCATTTACTGCCAGTATCCTGCGCTTCATGTTTCAAGGAAACCATTATCAATACTGAGTTTTTCCCCTTTGGTCTAGCCTCTACACCAAGGGTCTTCCACAAAATGCATGGCAGTCATTGCTGCCTACCTATGCACACTGGGATAGTTCGTCTTTCCTTTCTTAGATGACTGCTGATCAGGGGAGACTCCCCTCAAGAGGTAACACTCGTCGCTTCATCGCACCATCACGATGCACCATCATCAGGGTTTTGTCATAAACCCAAAGTCCCACCCCATCGCTCCAACCCAACGACTGGACTTCATGCCGAGTGCTGTTAGACACTCGACAAGGAGAACTTGTCCTCCCTACATGATCCTTTGGGCATGACTCATCAAGCTGGCAAAAAAGGTACAGCATCAACTAAACTGCTGTGTACTTCAGCTCATACCTGCTTTGGCTGTTAGGGGACATGGCCTCTACGGTCCATGTCATCCACGATGCTCTATTACACATGCGACAAACGCGTGTACTCTGTCTTCCCAATGGATGCAAGTGGAAAGGTCGTCTCAGGGACAAGATCCATATCACCCCTCAACTTATAACCACCCTTCAGTGGTGGTGTCTCCCACAAAACCTGCTTGTCGGGGTCACCTTTTCAGTTGCCTCCACCTCAGTGCATCCTGATGGATATGTCCAAACTGGGTTTGGAGGCGCATTTGAATGACCTGACCACACAGGGACTGTGGACACAACAGGAATCTGCCCTCCAGATCAACCTGCTAGAATTCTGGGCACTAACAAATGCTGTGGGGACATCCTGTTCTAGTCAGAACTGACAACCAAGTTGCTATGTTTTATATAAACAAGCAGGGGGGAATAGGATCCTGACCCCTCTGCGAAGAGGCGATTCGACTATGGTCCTTTCCTATCTCTCACTACATCCACCTCGGAGTTTTGTACCTCCTGGTGAACTTAATGTCCTAGCAGACAGGTTAAAACCATATCTGTCGTACGCACGAATGGATCTTGCTTTGGGAAATGGCTGCAAACATGAGGAACCCCGTTCATTGATCTTTTTGCCACTCCACTAAACACGCAGCTTCCATTCTTCTGCTCCAGGGTTTTCCATCACTGCACTGACAGGCCCCCGAATATCTTCCCTTCTCCAACTGGGGGCAAGGATCTGGCTCTGTGCATACCCTCCCATTCCCTTGATATTGAATATGCTTTTCAAGCTACAGGCTGACAGGGGCTTGATAATTTCGTAGCTCCCTTTTGGCCCGAACACATCAACTATAGCTTCCTCTGCTGCTTCGCCTTGCGCAGACTCAGCCACTCCCCCTGGGATGTGTGCCCAACCTCCTCTCTCAGTACCAAGGGACGCTCCTCACTACCATCTTCACTCGCCACGTCTCCCTTCGCCTGACAGCAGGGTGCTGAAAGGCTAGTGCTCACCAACCTCGACCTACCACAGGGTAGTCTAAAATGTCCTGCATCATACAAAGATTTCACCAGGTGATCTTATGCATTCAAATGGCGTAGTCTTGCCCTTTGTGCTCCCCAAAGGACCTTGACCCCTTTTTTTGCCCAATGGAGTCACTTCTAGAATTTCTCCTCCACTTATCCTTGACAGGTCTTAAGACTATCTTGGTGAGAGTTCACCTTAGTGCTATTGCGGCCTCTGAGACCAGTGGATGGACAGCCTATCTCTTCACACTCCTTAGTAGCATGCTTCATGCGGGGTCTCCTACTGTACCGTTGTCCCAACCACCCATTAAGCCGCCTCCGGTGGCCTGGGATTTGAATGCAGTTCTGGCTCAACTTCTAAAGCCACCCTTCAAAACTGTAGCTACCAAGTTTCTTACCCTGTTATCTGTAAACTCATACATGTTATCTGTAAACTCATACATGTTATCTGTACTGAGCATTTTTGTTCCATGTAAACCGTGCTGATGCTGAATAGTGCGGTATAGAAGAGACCGTAAATAAATAAATAAAATAAAATATCAGCGAGCTCCAAGCTCTAATGGTGGATCTTCCCTATACTCTCTTCCATCATGATAGGGTGGTTTTGCATATATATCTGCATTTCCTCTTGAAGGTGGTTTCCTCCCGAAGGTGGTTCCTCCTTCCATCTAAACCAGTCGGTAATCCTCCCGACTTTCTTCTCTAGAACCACATGTGCCTCGTGCTGAAGTAGCACTACAAACCTTAGACTTCAAGTGAGTGCTGGCCTATTACTTGGATAGAACTAAAGATTGATTGTTTATCTCCTTTGATCCTAGCCATTTGGGTCTATCGACGACGAAGCGTTCTCTACTAAATGGATAGCAGATTGCATCTCTTTTGCTTATACACAAGCAGGACTCTCATTGGCGGGTCATATCACTGCTCATGTGTGGGCTATGACAACATCTGTAGCTAACCTCTATTCAGTAGCCATTGAGAACATCTGCTGGGCAACTACCATGTCCTCCATTGATACTGTTGCTGCACACTATTGTCTGGACAGGACTCCCATTGGGATGCTGTCTTTGGCCAGGCTGTACTCCAGCACCTCTTTGGGACTTAAACGCAACTTCTACCCTCCGTACCTGACTTCTACAAGATACCAGACTATCATCTGGGGAGTATCGCCTTTTGGAATAAAGTTCAATAGGCCACAAGTCTTCCAAACTCATCGGCTACAGGTTTTGCCTCTGGGATCGCACTATCCTCCCCTCCATGCCAGGCTTGTATCTGGGAGTTTGAGAGTCCCTTATGTGAAGACTGCATTCCTAGTTGTTCCTAGAGATAGTGTAGATACTCACTTGTAACTGGTTGATCTCTGGGAACAGCAGGAATTGGTCTTCACAACCCGCTCTCCTCCCCTAGGAGTTGAGGGTTCTTTTGTTTTCTTCTTCTCATCTACAACTCAACTGAGGAGAGGAGTTGGGAAATCGTGCATACAGGCACAGTGGGAGTGCTCCCAAAGGCTTTCCTGTTGGATGCTGGGAAGCGTTCCCTCACGGGCTCTTGTGGGGATGTCGCCCATATGTGAAGATTGAGTCTAGCTGTTCCCAGAAATCCCTGTTACAGGTGAGTAACATAGTTCTCTACTGTTAATTACTCATTGTTGGCGACAGTTGTGTGAGGCTTGCCATGTTTTGAATGAATACTGAAGGGATCTCTAATGGCTGAGGTGAATAGAGGCATAGGAGTGATGTCTTTGAAACCCAGGCTTTTTGTCTCCACCTATCTGCTAGTAGGGGAACACAACCCTTTTGTCTGGACTGGTCTAAAAGGACTCAAGGAAAGGACTTTAACTGGTACATAAAATGTCACCATATATGGAAACACAAGCTCACCTTTACTGTTGTATTCTGAGTTGTACTGTTTTTATATATCTTCTCAAGCAGGAGAGAGTAGATAAAGGAATTGAGACAGATGGCTCAAACCTAAGCGGAGTGAGTGCCAAATGTGCCTGGGATGATCTTAGCCGACCTCCAGATGATGAGGAGGATGACAGTCGGAGCATCTGCATTGGGGCACAACCACGGCGACTGTCTGGGAAAGGTACATATTTCTTTCTAGGTTGGTTCACATTCTGACTTTAAAGGAGGATTGTTTCTGCTCAGTATGTTTTTGATAGAACTGCCCATATTCCAATTGATTATTCCCTGGGCTTCCAGTTAGCTGGTTCTCTGCGTAGCTGCTGAAAGCAAGTCAGAACTGAGAGATTGGACAAAAATGATTTGGAGAATGACCAGAGGATATTTGAATATCTTATAATGCTCAGAGCTTCTTTTCCTTTTGTTTGCCTTTCTTCATCTTAGAGAACAGTTAGGTCAGTGTTTTCTCAAATAAGGGACCATAGCTTACTACTGGATTGGACACCAGTGACTGGGTCACAACCCCACACCTATTCCATTTATTGAGGAGAGGAAGTGCAGCATGTTGCAACATTCTACTGCCCACTCTGTGTTCTGCATGATCTTAAGTCAATTTGAGCTGTACCGTTTTCCATATTCTGTTATGATAGCCAGCCAGGAGTCAGGAGTATCAAAGGTGCTTGAGGATGAGTAATGGTGGGAAGAGGTAGAAGGAAAATGAGCAGTATGTACTGTGGAGAAGAATGGTGAGAATGTGAACAGTTGGGGAAGGGGATGTCAGGGTGACTGGGGGGTAGAGAAGAAAAAAAAGCATGGGACACACACACAGGATCTCTAAAAGTCAAAAAGGGACTATTTTAGTTGATATGGAAGGGCAGACTAGATAGGCCATGTGGTCTTTTTCTGCCGTCATGTTTCTATAAAGGGCTGTCAATATTTTTCTTACTCTGGGTCTTGAGAAGTTGGGAACTTGCTTATGTGATGCATTTCCCTTGTCTAAGGACCGGAGATGATACTCCAAGATTGAGCCCCTCAGATGCACTTCATATATGTGTTAATGTGCATCCATTTGAGTTTATTTTTCTTCTCTTAATGACTTTTTAGAATTGTCTGAATTTTATAAAATGCTACAAGATAAACTATAGTGTAAGGGAATAAAACAAGGAGTTAGAAAATCTAAATCAGCAAATTAAGATGAAATAGAAAAAAAAGAAATATTATCCCTCCACAACTTAAGCTTTTCATAGTGGAAGCAGAGCAAGCTCAAGTACTGAGGAAAATATAAATGTTAAACATAGCGGAAAAAAAAGTGAAAAGCTATAATGGGCCATTACCTTCATCGTGTTAAAAGATGAAATATTACCTGAGAGGGAATTAATATAGATGTATTTGTATATCCCTAAGTGTGCCCGATGTTTGATCTTGAAATCTAAATAGGGTTGAAACTGGTTAGTATTTGGATGGGAGACCACCTTGGAATACTAGGAGATGTAGGCTTATTGCCTGGAAAAAGGCCCAGCGATCTACTTCCGGTCGCACTTTGCCAAAACAAACGAAGGGATAGTCGCAGCATGGACAGTTATC
The DNA here is from genome assembly GCA_033557465.1 of Ichthyophis bannanicus. NCBI lineage: Eukaryota > Metazoa > Chordata > Amphibia > Gymnophiona > Ichthyophiidae > Ichthyophis > Ichthyophis bannanicus. The sequence continues at coordinate 360,566,751 of CM066032.1, read as the reverse complement.
CATGGGGTCACCAGGAGTAGACATCAACTCTATGGCACTTAACAACAAAATTGGATTATGCACTAGTCTTCATTTAGAGCCTGCATGGCAATATGTTCATGAATAAAATACAATCATGGACAAGCTTTTTTTAGTTGCAGAGCAGTTTTATTTAAAGAAAATTACAGGCTTATGAAGAATTAGAGTACACAACTACATACATACAGGCCGATGTAGAAAAACTAGTGTGGCCTTTAAGCACAGAAAACGCCACTTTTAAGGCACGCTTAATGCTAACGACAACTGCAAAGTGATGGACACGCATGTAAACAGCAAAGGGAAAACTAATGCACAATTAATGCTGAGTTATTTAAATGTATTTAAATTACAGGCAGATGAGCAGCACATAATGAAACGGTATGCAAATACTGGCTGCGCCAGATGCAGAAAAACACGTAGATAATTTCATAACCAGCCTTAGCACCTATATCTCTACACCTGGTCTTGAGGTGGCTTAAAATCTAATGTGTGCCCCTGACATTATTTTGGTGGCATCAGGTGCTTTCCCCGATGCCTGGATCATCTAAGTAGAAATGTGAAAGATGATCCAGGCATCGGAAAAAGCCCCAATGCCATCAAAATACTGGCCCCCGACAGAAAACAAATCCTGTTGGCCCCGCGGCCCCCTTCCCCCCCATGCCCAAGTAAAAGTAATCCAGGTATCGGGGAAAGCCCCCAATGCCATCAAAATACTGTTGGGGACCGGTGCCCCCAACAAAGCAAATCCCTGGTGGCCCAGCAGCCCCAAACACCCCACCTCTCAAAGTAAAAATACTCCTTGGTGACCCAGCGGCCCCAAACCTCCACCCCTTGCCCAACCAAAAATACTCCCTGGTGGCCCAGTGGCCCCAAACCTCCACCCCTTGCCCAACCAAAAATACTCCCTGGTGGCCCAGTGGCCCCAAACCCCCTTGTGCTACTTTCAGAAATGAGTGGGAGCATTGCCCCCACACTCCCGCTCTTGCCCCACAGTCTTGAAAAATGACAGTAGCTGGCCCAATGTGGTACATCCTGGGATGCATTGGGCAAGGTTAGACTGCCATATAAGGTAGACTATGCATTATATGGCAATCTGACCCCACCTGCTACATCCCACGATTGCACTGTTCGAGCCAGGCACTGGCCATTTTTCAAGATGGCAGAAGCAGGAACTTACTAGCAGCGCTCTGCTCATTTCTAAAGGTACCAGGAAGGGGGATGGGGGTTTTCGGAGTTTGAGGCTGCTAGACCACCAGGGTTATTTTTGATTGGACGAGGGGTGGGGTTCCGGGCTGCTGGGCCACCAGGGAGTATGCTTGCTTTGATGGGTGGGGTGTTTGGGGCTGCTGGGCCACCAGGGATTTGCTTTCTGTTGGGGGCACTGGCCCCTAACAGTATTTTGATGGCATTGGGGGCTTTCCCCAATACCCTGGATCATCTCAGATGATCCAGGCATTAGAGAGAGCCCCTGATGTCATCAAAATACTGCCAGGGCTCCCTATCTACCCGTTTCTCTGGGAGAGCATGCCAAACTTGTGCCGAGTTCTTGTTTTAATGTTTGACTTGCTTTCCCAGTTTAACACTGCCATTTTGCACACAGTGTAATGTATGGCTCATTTGCATGCACACAGTTTAATACGTGGCTCATTTGCATATGAGACCCTTTCTGCATGCCCGCGCTGTTGTCGTGCTATCAATGCACTGCAAATAGGTGTAAAAGGTTGATAGAGCGCGACTTCAGTGCCAGCTTGCTGCATCGGCCTAATATTTTCTTTTGAGATCTTATGCAAGGAAAATATTACAAAAGAGAAGAACGGAAATTCTGAACTATCAAGTCTCCTGGAACAAGCAGGAAGTCAGTTTTCGCATATGGGTGACGTTGATGGAGCCCCCGCGGAAGCATCTCCCCAACCCTCAAAGAAAGCCCCTGGGAGATGCCACCACACATGTGCAGTGCCCCCCCCTCTGCCCAAGGGTGCCATCTTGCTCAGTCTCCTTTTTTCCATGGAGCCCTTCAGACATCTGTCTGGTTTTCCCCCAGAAAAAGTTGATTTCTCGACCTGAGTTTCATACTCTCTAAGGTTCTGCACCGGTATTCTTCCTGCTACCCAAGCTTGCTGTGTCTGGCATCGAGTCTCGAGTCCCCAGAGTGGGGAGACAGAGGATGAGGAATCGCTGGACACCCACCGCCACCATGACGTCAACTCCTTCAGAGCCCTGGCGTCTGTCCCTGCCCGAGGAGACATTGGGCATTCCTCGACGACTTGAGGGACATGTCCAAGGCCCTAGTGTTTTCCGATGGAGTCTGAGGAGGATCCTTGGACAGAGGAGCTAGAAATTCTCCACTACGAGGCTCCTCCGAGGGAATTGCTCACAGTACCAAGTCCAACAGTCTGGGAATTGCTAATGTTCTGTATGTGGGAGACACCAGTATCTGTGCCGGTTGTGAGCAAGCGGCTTGACTTGATTTACTGGGTCCCGCCGGAGCCTGGATTCCAGAAGATACAGCTGCTGCACAGCTCCATGGTGGTGGAGTTGGCCATGCGTCAGCTGAAGAGCCAGAAGGCGCACTCCTCGGTTCCCCTGGATAGGGAGGCCTACACCTTGGATGCCCTTGGCAGAAAGTGCTATCAAGGCTCGATGCTCATCAGCCGGATCCAGGCCTATCAGCTGTACATGGGCTTGTACCTGAGAGACCTGGCAAAGGAGCTCACCAGGTTCTCGGCTGGTCTTTCTAAGGAATCCTGCAGCCGTTTAAGAACTTGGCCAAAGCTATCCGTGAGTGTTCCAAATTTATGTCTTGGGCAGCCTATGATGGCTTTGAGTTGGTGACTCGAGTAGCTGCAGCAGGCATCAGTTCCTGATGCCAAGCTTGGCTACAGTTTTCGACCTCGAGCAATGAGTTCAGGACAAATTAGTTGATGCCCCATGCCAAAGAGAGAATCTCTTTGGCAAACCTATGACCGAAAAGGCTTCTGAGCTGGAGACAGTGTTCATGACGAGGATCAGGCTCTCTGAAAAGACCGCTGCCCCTCCCCAAAGGAAGGGCTTGGATAAAAAGCCCTTTTACTTGAGGAAAGAGGCTGCTTACAAAAGCTACCCATTTTTTTCAGGCCTCCCCAGCAGGGTCAGCAGGCCAAGGAACATGTTCAGTGCCCTCGTAAGCAGAAGGCCCCCAAGCCCCAGGTGTCAGCTCCGGTCCAGCCAGGGGGAGTGTTTGACTCCTTGGGTATAGCTTCTTTACCCCAAGGAGGTCAGCAGCCCACAGGGGGGACATATGATCCAGTATGCCCAAAGGTGGCCGGCCATCACCACTGATTCCTGGGCACTCCAGGTGGTCAGGAGGGCTACCTCCTCCATCTTGCTCAGACATCTCCTCCTTTCTTCCCGGGAGAGCCCCCCCCCCAGGTCTCCCCTTCACCAGGACCTCCTAATGAAGGAGCTAGCAGATCTTCTCGAGGACAGGGCATTGAACCAGTACCCCAACAATTCAGGGGCAAGGGCTCTACTCTAGATATTTCCTTGTATCAAAAAGAACAGGAGGCCTAAGGCCTATCCTGGATCTGTGCAACCTGAACTGGTTCCTGGTGAGGTTGAAGTTCAAGATGCTCTCCCTTGGGACATTGCTGCCTTACCTCCAGCAGGGAGATTGGCTATGCTTCTTGGATCTGAAGGATGCTTATACCCACATCCTCATCCACCTCAACCACAGGCAGTACCTGTGCTTCATGGTGGGGGGCAGCCAGTACCAGAACAGGGTACTAACCTTCACCCTGACCTCCAGCCCGAGGGTCTTCACCAAATGCCTGGCAGTAATAGCCACCTTCTTCCACCTCCAGGAGGTATTTGTCTTCCCCTACCTGGACGACTGGCTCATAAAAGAAGGCATGACTGCAGAGGAGCAGCAGGCTACTGCATGCACCATTCAGGTTCTGCAACATCTGGGGTTTGATAAACTACCCCAAATCCCATCTCCTCCCGACACAGTGTCTGGAGTTCATAGGAGCAAGGCTAGACATTCTTCAGGCAAAGGCCTTCCTCCCCTTGGACCAAGCCGATCATCTCAGGGCACTGGCCATAGAGGTACAACACCATCCCTTAGTGTCAGCTCAGCTTCTGCTGCACCTACTCAGGCAGATAGCACTCCAGATGCCTGTCTGCACATGAGGGCTGCTCATAGTGCCTTCGAGACCAATGGACACAAGCCACAGGCCGTCTCAGTGACCCACCAGTTGGTGGAATCTCTGATTTAGTGGCAAAACCCCCATCACCTCCAGGCAGGGATGCCCTTCCAAGCCCCAAGCCCACAGAGGGTCCTCACTACGGATACTTCCCTGCTGGGATGGGGAGCCCACTGTGAAGAACTCCACACCCAGAGCAGCTGGTAGCAGGCTGAGAGCAACCAGCAGATCAACCTCCTGGAGCTTTGGGTGATATATCTAACCCTCCGAGCGTTCTGCCACCTCCTGAGGCACCAGCCAGTGCTGATCCAAACAGACAATCCAGGTGGCAATTTTCTTTGTGAACAAGCAGGAGGGAATAGGTTCTTGCACCCTCTGCCGCAAAGCGGTGACATTCTGCTTCTACGCAGTTCACCAGGGCATACTCCTATGGACGGTATTCCTATCAAGCCAGGACGACACCCTCATGGACAAACTGAGCAGGGTTCTCCAGCTGCACGAGTGGCAGCTGGATCCTAGAGTAGCCAACCGGCTCTTCTTTCTTTATCTTTTATCTTTATTTGCAAAACTTGATATACCACCCTTGCCGAAGCGTCAGGGCGGTGTACAATACAACAAACTATGAGCTACAAGAGATAGAAAGAAAAAAAGGAACGCCATTAAAAGACAGGAAAGTAAGACGAAATAAAGAACAGGTTGGAGAGCAGCATAAGAGAAAGCAGAAATATGGAGCACTAGAGAGCTGTGGGCAGATTAAACAGGAGGCAACTAAACTGAATTTGGGGAGGGGAAGCAGGACGAGGGGAGGACCGAGCCATCAGCGGGGGTAGGGAGGTCGTAGGCCTGATGAAAGAGGTGGGTTTTAAGGAGTGATTTGAAATGAGGGAAGGAGGATTCGGTGCGAAGGGAGTCTGGGAGAGAATTCCAGAGGGCAGGACTGAGGAAAAAGAAGGCAGAGTGGCGGGTGAGCTCAAGGTGGGCCTGAGAGGAGGGAGGGAGAAAGAGCCGATTTCCGTGAGCGGAACGGAGGAGGCGGATAAGATCGCCCAGATATTGCGGAACACCAGTGTAGAGTACTTTGTGGGTGATGGTGAGAAGTTTATAGATAAAACGAACGGAGATGGGAAGCCAATGAAGAGAGAAAAGGGAGGGGGTGACATGAGCGTTCGCAGGGAGTGGGTGATGAGGCGAGCCGCAGTGTTCTAAACTAGCTGAAGACAGCGAAGTTGATAACGGGGAAGACCTGCGAAGATAGCGTTACAGTAGTCTAGACGGGTGATCACAAGGGAAAGAACAAGAGTAGTGATATCGGGAGTGGAAAGAAACGGGCGGATGGATCTGATTTTGCGGAGATGGAAGAAACATGTGCGCACTACTGAGGAGATATGTTGATGAAAAGAAAGTGAGGGATCAAGGGTGACACCAAGGTATCGAAGGGTGGAAACAAGAGGGATGAGGTGGTGGACATGATGGGGGAGAGAGTAGGAGAGGGGGCACCGAAAGAGAACCAAATGGCAGAGGATTTGGATGGATTAACATGGAGAAAGTTGCAAATGAACCAGGAGGCAACAAGAGAGAGGCAGTTGTTGAGTGGAGAAAGGTCGGGAGCAGAGGGGGAGGTGTGGTGAACTAGGAGAATATCGTCGGCATAGATATGAGGAGATACCTGATTGCTGAATGAGTAAAAGCTAGAGGGGCCAGAAAAACGTTAAAAAGTAAAGGAGCAAGAATAGAACCCTGTGGAAACCCCACATTGGAGCGGGAGGGAGGGAGAGACGTGAGGACCCATATGAACAGCAAAGGTGCGAGAGGAAAGGAAAGAGTGGAACCACTCCAGAACCGTACCATAGATTCCCAGGCTCGGGAGACCAAAAAAGAAAAAAAAACCTGACCCTCGATGGTGAAAATTTAATTTCTTTTTGTCGGAGCTGCCACGCCAAAAGCAGGCGGAATAAAATCCGTCCTCTCGCTGCGCTTCTCCTTTTAATACATTTTTAGACAGGTGAGCAAAACTTTAACACTTAGCTTATCTTATCTTAAAAGGAGAAGCCGCAGCGAGAGGACTGATTTTATTCCGCCTGCTTTTGGTGTGGCAGCTCTGACAAAAAGAAAATAAATTTTCACCATTGAGGGTCAGGTTTTTTCTTTTTTTTGTTGGCTTATTTGTTTTATTCATGATCTGGGTTATTGCTTCAGCGTCTGCTCCCGGCAGCTCCATCCCATCTCCAGTAACAAGCAGGAATGAGTATTCACATATGGGTACATCGGTACCGACGGAGTCTGCGCGGGAACGCTCCCAGCGTCCAATCAAAACACTTTTGGAAGCATCCCAACACGCCTGCATGCTGCCTTCCCGCCTTTCCCAACTGCCTCTCCTCAGTTTTCGTTTTTCTGCAGAGCCGACAGGACGTCCTTCTGTCACCGCAGAAAATTCTTTTTATTTTTTAGTTTTCTTGTGGTCGCGGCTGCCTTCCCCGACGCCACCGGTACCGCCGGTGTTTCTTTTTTTCTTCAACTTATTCCTGTTAGGGAATATTTTTCCCTCTTAGTGCCTGACGGGGTTTTTTTCCCGGCCTGCTAGGCCTACCCCTTTTTTCCTCATGGAAGTGCCAGCCACTATTCCTAAGAAATGGTTCAAACTGTGGCGGTACAAAATTTATTTTAGACGCTTATAATTGGTGTCTACCCTGCTTGGGTCCCTGACCATTTTCCTCTGGAGTGTCCCTCCTGTAACAGTATAGTGGGAAGAAGTCTTCAGCATCGAGTTCCCCTCGATACGCGGTCCCCATTCAACTTCAAGGCACCGACCACCCCTTCTTCTTCACAGGATCAGGTAACCCAAAAACAGTCTGTTAAGACTAGCCAGTCCTCGAGTGGTAGATCTCATGCACAGCATAGAGATGCCTCTGGCCTTGCCCTTGAGAATACACTGGCTTTAAAACCCCGGTGGGAGTCTTCGGCCTCCAAATCCTTTGTGGGGTTTCAGTTTGTTCCTGAGGTTCACCCCTCTCCCTCCGAACATACCTGAGCCATGCTCGGTGGTAGCATTCGCTCGAGCAGTACCGATCCCTCGGCATTGGCAATGGTGTTGGATGAAACATTCCTCACCAAGGATCGTAGGTCTGGCATCCTCGGTACCTACGGGCCGTTGGATACTCTGCAGACCGAGCTTCCAGTATCGGTACCGGTACCGACGTCGGTATCCTCCAGATGTGCATCGATAGACTCTCTTCCTTCGATGCCGAGTCTGGAATCGATCTCTAGTCTGGAGGACTGGGTACCGACTCGCCTTGGTACTGACACCGGACGGTACTGAAGGCACGGTTTCCGATGATCCATGTTCGGCACTCTCGGTTCTTTCGATACCGTTAGAGCCGTCACGGCTGGCCGCCTTCCACCTGTATTGGATACGGTACCGGTAAGCCATTTTACCATCGCTGTCGGTACCTTATTTATTTATTTTTATTTAACATTTTTTATATACCGCACTATTTAACATCAGCGCGGTTTCACATGTAACACAAATGTCCAGTGTGGGGAGTCTACATTGGACTTACAATAAACAGGAATTTGAACTTGGAGAACAGGTAAACTATGTACATCACTCTTCAATCTATCTATGCATGTATTTAAAGGTCGTTGTGAGGTGTAGAGTTGAGGTCCTTCCATGCTTCTTTCATCAGGCTCACTTCCCTCGGTACCGAGTCTGGAATCGATCCCTGGCATGGACGATGCGCTACCGACTGTTGCTGGTCCCAACCTCCTACGGTACCGGCAACCATCCTCTAAGGATCCCATACTCCACCCTCTAGGATCTTCTACTCCTCTAAAACTGGATAGATCCCTGGGTGCCAATGCTAGTTCTTCAACAGATCTAGCCTGAACCTCGTCGTCCAAGAGGATTTCCCTCTGGGGATTTTTCTTTTCAAGCTTTTTCTGCTGGATATGGCAAAATCACTTGCCATTTCTATACCTGGACAGGATCCTACCCAAGGGAATACAGAATCCCTGTATATTCCTGGGACTGCAAGGGAGAACATCATGCTTCCTTTGCATCAATCCTTGCAGGATCTCCTCTTACAAATGTGGGAAGCTCCTTTAACGGTACCCCCCCACCTTCTAGGGCAACTGATCTTCTATATCAGGTGCCCCCCTCTACAGGTTTTCAAAGGACTCAACTTCCTCATCATTCCATTGTTGTAGAATCAGCAATGAGGCGTATTAAGAGTACTAAAAAGCACTCTTCTTATCCGCCAGGTCGTGAGTCTAAGGACTTTAGATGCCTTTGGACGCCAAACCTTCCTTGCATCCATGCTTTCAGCAAGAATTCTCTCATATATTTTCTATATGGGATTATCTCTTGAAGAGGTCACAAAGAAATTACTGTTTTTTTGACTCCTTTTTCTTCAAGAGCACCAAAAGAGCAGACTATTCCTCACTGGTTAGTCATGCTCAAAATATTTCTAGGTTCCTTACTCGTGCTTCCCTAGACTCTTTTGAGTCTGTTAGCAGAACTTCTGCTATAGCTATAGGGACACGACGTAAAGCCTGGCTCCAAGTTTCAGACTTGGACAAATGGGCACAAGAAAGACTGGGAAATACTCCTTGCACTGGAGAAAATCTCTTAACAAGGAGTCTTTACTCCAAGTTGCTCAGTTAACCACTGACATTCCTGTTTCCAGAGGCTGTTCTACGCCTTCCTCTTTCCCAGTTGGTAGGAAATGTCCTACCAAACTTTCTTCCCCTAGGGGGAAAAGGTTTTATCCATCTTCTGCCCATCATACAGATGTTCCCAAACAAGGGAAACATCGCCCTGGTCTAAAGAAACTACAACCTCAATAGGTTCAGCAAACCCAGCAGTCGCAGGGTTTCAGATAGATCATCATTACCTCTTCTGGTTGGTGGTTACAGTTGCAGTCTGCTTCTTTTCACTTGAAGCATCTGCACTAATTTCTTCCTAACTTTTCCTGGATCTCTCTTCACGAGACATCCTTTCTTTTACTCTAAGAGTCTTTGTGATGATCATGCTCATACTTAACAGGTTTCTCTTCCTCTTCTGGGAAAAAGAGAAATGACAACTATCAATAAGACAGTTTTCCCTGTACTAGCATGTATCATCTTACCTTTCAGAGACTTACTGCATAGTCAGTCTCCCTCAACTCTGTCTTACCTCCCTCTTACCACAACATTTGGTTTGTAAGAGTGGCTCTATTACACTGGTAAGCCCCTATGGTCCTCTACCTATTCCACAGGGGGATTCTCCCTTCCAGAGTTGTCTCCCCCTTTTATTACCTTAGGGCAGCTCATCAGACAATAAGAGGTCTTACCACTCCTATTATGTCTGTTTTCTTTTCCCATTCTAAAAAAAGGAGGAAAATAATTTTTTTTTCCGCTGCCCTGGTAGTTTCTGCAGATGCAGCAATTCCTAGTGGTTAAGCCACTGGTTCTGTTCACCACACAGCCAGGGTTTCTCCTCCAATAGCAATCCTTCTAGCCTCAGTGCTAAACCCCAAACAGGTTATCAGCCTTGTTTGGAAACCCTATTATACAGACCGGTTGGTTGACTTCTATTCTTCGCCCCTTGTCCTTGGCAGAATAGTTAAGTTACCCACTGGCTTTAAACAGCCAGATTTTTCTTCTAACCAACCTGCAGCATGCTCTCTGCAACTCTACAGAGTAGCTTTGCACTATGGGCCCTTGCTAGAGAGCATTAGTATCTTGCCTAGCAGATAACCCCAGATGGTTAGGAAGGGTTCCCCCAGTCATGTTCTCATGACTGGTAGGTGTTCCCTACCCTTACCATCTCATCTAAAAATCTCATTTGAGACTGATCACTCGCAATCACACCTTCCCTTCCAACCACCATGAGAAACTTATGCAGTGCCACATAACTCATTATATTGATGCATAAAGTAGACTGTAGTTATTCAACGTGTCTCCTTGATAAGGGACTGGTTATTTATACCCTATATTACCTGTTATACCTGCGTCAAGCCTACCCAAGTTTAATTTTCCTATTTAATGTATACCCAAGTTATTATACCTGTTTCACTGTAAGCACAAATCACGAAATTGAGATGTGCAACTCTTATGTTCATTGTAAACCACACTGATGTCGAATAGCGCGGTATAAAAGAGACTGCAAATAAATAAATAAATAAGACACAGGCCTTTCATCACATGAAAACCTAAAGAATGGCCAATTCCTTGGCTTGGCCCATATCTCTATTGGACTTCTCCCCAGAGATAGTTTTCTTTCAGTGGCAGCTCAAGGACGCCTGATACCCATCTTGCCCTTATAGGCGGGTCACTATGGTATCTTATTCCACTGGCGCCCTCTATCCATTCACCATACTGCAGTTCTGGAGAGATCTGGACTTGCTGCCTGCAGACTGAAATTATCCTCTGCATTTTTCACGTAGGCCATCCTGGTTATTCAAGAGCTCGAATTCTGAAAGGAATCTAGACTCCTTCTTGTCAGGGAGACCATTCCTCTGACTCTGTCAGTCATAACCAGGGAAAGAAGATTCGCTATGCATCTATTCAAGCAGGTATCACCCTTCTTGCTATTAGATGAATCTTTCTCTCTCCCCATATTCCTAGGGGGATCTAGTTATATAGGCATCTCTCCATCCACATACCTGGAGACATGTGTCTATATGCCTAGATATATATATATATATCTGTGTATCTGCTGCCCATGTATATCTCTCTCTATATATATGCAGAGAGATATACATATGTGTATATATTTACAAAGATATATATATCTACATACATATATTATCTGTTGAGATATAACTTTTAGGTAGATATGTATCCACATACTTATCTATCTGTCTGTTTAGGTTCAGATATCCATATATTCCTATATGACCCTGACAGATGGGCACTACCCCTATCCATGCTGTGCCAGCATGCTTAAGGTTCTACACATACAACCACTCCCTGTGGTAATTAGCAAACTTTTTTCTTACCATAGCCTTTCAGGGTTAGGAACCTCTGAAGCTCTCCATGTACCTTTTTCTTTCCTAATTGACCCCATTTAGGAAAGACATTGCGGAACTTCAGTTACTCTAAAGCTTAACGCTTCCTAAGTCTGTCCTTACTTTCTTATCAGATACAGGGGTCTCCATACCCTTTCTCTCCTACATGGACTGATTCCAGTGCCAGTCCAGATGGGTCAGACTCATTTTCCTTTTGGTCCTAGGATTGTACTGTTCTTGGGCCAAAAGAGCTTAAGCTTTGACTAATAGTACCTTCTGCGTTTTCTGCTGAAGCCCTACCTCTCTATACTACCCCAGTTTCCCTGGGGCTATTTCTCAACCTGAAGGGCTCTGGCCTCCACTTGTTTTTCTCTACAGTTATTACCTCTACTTCTCAGTGAGGTACTCCTTGAGGATCTTCTACTGGCTCTTCTAACAGATCCATATGAACCTCAATAGACTTTTACAATACCACCAAGGGGGGTCCATATTAGAATATTACATTCATCATTTTACTACTAAATGTCATCTATACAGGATCTTCCTCCATAGAAGACCTGTTCTAGTCCAGCTGTTTCCACAGCACCTTTTCTATAACTCAACTCCTACCCTCCATCCCCAAGATGCCTGAGGTTCGGAGGACTAGCATGGCTCTTTTTAGATTCGCTACATGCTTGGACTCCTTCTGGGCATCTCAGCTGGGGGAGTCCCCATATATGAAGACTCATTCCTGCTTGTTCCTGGAGATAGCACAGTTACTTACCTGTAACAGGTGATCTCTGGGAATAGCAGGAATAAGTCTTCACAACCCACCCACCTCCCCTAGGAGTTGTTTTTCTCTATCTCTATCTTTCCCTTTCTTGCTCTCTCTCTCTTTGCCTCTGCTTTAAAACTTAACTGAGGAGAGGCAGTTGGGAAAGACGGGAAGGCAGCACGCAGGCGTGTTGGGATGCTTCCAAAAGCGTTCTGATTGGATGCTGGGGAGCGTTCCCGCGCAGACTCTGTCGGTACCGATGTACCCATATGTGAAGACTTATTCCTGCTGTTCCCAGAGATCACCTGTTACAGGTAAGTAACTGTGCTTTCCGTGTGGCGGTAGATGTGTTTCTTATTCCCTGGTCGAAATGTCTCATGCCTTCCCACCCATGCCACTGATTGCCAAAAACTCTATTCAAGGCTCTTCATGACAAAGCCTCACTGATCATGGTAGCCCAACAGTGGCCCAGGCAGCTATGGTTCCTGCTGCTCCTCCGGTTCTCAGTAGAGACACTGATCCCACTGGGGAGCTCCCCAAGGCTCCTATCTAAGGAGGAGGGCTCTCTTCTGCACCCTAACCTGGGATCCCTATCAATGATGGCGTGGCTGCTGAAAGGGTGACCCTAACCCCTTTCAACCTCTCAGGGGGAAGTGGAGGAGAATCCTGCTGGCCTCCCATAAGGCGCAGGTTCTCAGTCTGGTGGGTGGAGCAAGGGGTGAGCCTGTTCTCCTGACTGGTGCAGCTGGTAGTGCAATACCTTTATCTCTCACAATCCGGGCTCAAATTGAACTCCACCAGAATGCATCTCAGTGCCCTGATGGCGCATCACCGCCTAGTGGAAGGCAAACCCCTCTTGGTCCAGCCTCTGATGACCCACTTCTTGAGAGTACTTCTGCTATCAAAACCTCCCTGTCTGCCCTCCGGCGACTGAATGGGACCTCAACGTAGTATTGGCGCAGCTCACTCACCCACCATTTGAGCCTCTGGCTACCTGCCACTTCAGATTCCTCTCGTGGAAGGACGCATGTCTGGTGGTGCTACAAGAAAAGAGTCGTGCTTCGCAGACACCCCAAATTCCATCCAAAGGTGGTATCTTCCTTCCCCCTCAACCAGAAGGTGTTGCTGCCCACCTTCTTCCCAGGGCCTCACTCCAGTAGCGCAGAGACTGTCTTTCACACCTTGGTCTGTAAGGGGGGCCCTGTCTTTTTCTACATTCAGTGTACTCGGGGCCACCAGAAAGCTGCTCAGCGTTTTGTTTCCTATGACCCCAGTCGGCTGGGAGAAGTGGTGACCAAATGAATAACTGTCCACCTGGGTAGCAGACTGTATCACCCTCACCTATGAGCAAGTGGGGCTCATGCTGGATGGTGGGTCATGGCACACTGTCAAACCTGTGCTCCGTCCCTATGTTGGATATCTGCTGGGCTGCTACGTGTTGTTCAGATCACACCTTTGCAGCTCATTACTGCTTGGAAAGGGAGTCCCAACGGGACAGCATTTTCAGCCATGCCGTGCTCCGTAATCTTTTTGGGGTCTAGGCAACTCTTACCCTCTGACCCTTCTGTGTTTAGGCTACTGGAGTGCTGGTTTCCATCGGACACAGGATCCTACTGCAGTCTGTATTTGCGGATTCAATTGCTGCTGCTGCTCATGGCTCCTTTGGAAGGCAACAGTGGTTTTCTCTATGGGCTTGCTAGGGAGTCTTTATCTATCTAACTATCTATCATTTCTTATATACCACCTTTCATGATATCAAGGCGGTTTACATTGAACAAACTGAAATTACATTGAACAGGGCATTATAACTTGGAGATAACTATTTTACAGGGAACATGGGCAATGGCGGGCTAAGTGGCTTGCCCAAGACCACAAGGAGCACTTGTGGGACTAGAAACCCCAGTCCTTCTGGCCCAAGGTTGCTGTCCTCTTGTGGGATTTGAACCCCCGACCTTCCGGCCTGAGGTACTCTAACTTGCCCCAGCCACTAGGCCACTCCTGGGTTCTTGTGGGAATATATGAGGACTGACTTCTGCTTGTTCCCGAAGAAAGCGTAGTTACTCACATGTAACAGGTATTCTGAATTCAAAAAAGCATGAGGACAAACATAGAGTTCATACATGGTGAATTCACTCATCACCCCCTCAGCGATAAGGACATTCACCCAGTCAACTAAAAATCGCTCCTTTTCTCTCTATGCATCAACCCACTGGAATGCTCTACCTCCAGCAATCCGTGTCATCACAGACCTTATAGCCTTTAGGAAGGCCCTAAAGACATATTTATTTCAACTAGCCTATGGCCAGCCACCCTGAACAAAGCCTATGTACAGATCGCCTCTAGTCCCCTACTTTCATATTCCAAGTTCATCTCCCTGTATTCACATCTAATTTAGATTATGTGTTACTTACTGTTACTTATTTTTACTTTTGTTCAATGTAAACTGTTATATACAAATTGTTCCATGTAAACTGTTACTGTTCTTGTTTTATGTAACCGCACTGATTTCAAAGAGTGCAGTATATAAAAGCAAATAAATAAATATTCTCTGGGGACAGCAGGAATCAGTCCTCGCAACCTTCCCTCTTCCCCTTGGAGTTGCTTCTTTATCATTTTTATTTTTGCCATCTTTTAGCTGTGCCATTTGACTGAGCAAGATGGCACCCTTGTGTGGGAGGGGGGCACCTCACATGCGTAGTGGCTTCTCCCAGGGGTTTTCTTTGAGGGAATAGGGGGATAGTTCCGCAGGGCTCCGTTGATTCTGATGTCACCCATATGTAAGGATTGATTCCTGCTGTCCCCGAAGAACACCTGTTACAGGTGAGAAACTACACTTTAATGGTTTATTTTGCTTGATATACCATCCTACGTAAACCTTCAGAGCAGTTTACAAAAATAAAAGGTGTGAAAGAAAAAAAAGTCAGTTGTCTAAAAGAAAGCAAGTACTGGATCAGGAAAGCAAGTACTGGATCGGAGTAAGTTTCTGTGAATGTTGCTGATCAGTGTGCTGTATTCCTTTTTGAAGTTTTTGGAGGTAGTTCTGTAGTGATGGTTTCATGGAAAAGTTCTATCTGCTTTGCTGTTCTTCTGGAGATGGACTCTTTATCTCTTCTTCTTTAGACAATGGAGAATTCTTCCTTCTGCTGTTCTTCTGAAGATGTTGCTGGGCCCCTTCCTTCTTTCTGTTCCCTTTTTCTCCTTTTTTTAAAAATAGTTTTGTCCTATTTTATATCTTATAGAAATAAAGGGATATAATATGATGATCTCATCTCTTAGCAGGTCCTTAACTGTGATATCTGTATGAAACTGGTCTTTGATTAGCTTTCAGTAGTGTATTCTGATGAATCAATCAAATCAGAAATTGCGCATTCCCTTTTCTCCATGGACAAGCAGGAAAAAAGTCCTCACTTATAGGTGATGTCATCTGATAGAGCCCCTGCACAGAAGCATTCCTAGCTCCTTCTAGAAGCTTATGGAAGCCCATCGTGCATTCACGCATTTTCCCGCCTACCGTCATGGCTCCATCTTATTGGTCTGTTTTTGTTTTCTACATAGCCCCTCTGACATTATTTTGTGCAGTCTGAGTATTTATCAAAACATGTTCTTCAGTCATTTTTTTACTATCACTATCTATCCTGCCGTTGCTGTATTCCTGCTCGCCCTTTCTAGCTTGTGTTTTTGGTCATTTAAAGTATCCTTTTGTTTTCTATGGCACCTCAGACCCCTTAGGTGTTAATGCAACAGCCACAACCTTATTCTCTTTTTGTATGTCAGAATCAGGTCATTTGATTTTGCTGTGGCTATTTTTGTGGGCGATATGTCCCACAAACTTGCCAGCGAGTTTAAGAAGTGTTCCAAGTGTTTGCGGGCCATGTCCATAATGGACACGCATAATTGGTGCCTCCAGTGCTTGGGACCCGATCATGAACCCTCCTCTTGTAAATTGTGCTTGCAGATGACAAAGAGGGCTGAAGGGTCAAGAAAAACAGCGCAACATCCACTTTTGGCACCTCTAGGTCCAATAGATTGGTCTCTATGGCTACAAAGGCTGCATCAGATGCTGGTGATGTATCGACATAGAGGAGCCCTTGAACCTACTTGGAGCCAAGCACCAGTAGTTCACTGTAGCATCAACAATCTCTCAATGTTCATCTGAAGGTGAAAAAGGTTCATCTTCATTGACACAGAAGGGAAAGGATGTCTAACATATTGGGTGGAGGCCTTGATGCATCGACGTCACAGTTCTCCGAGGCATGGTGTTGAGATCATTGAGGATTCACATGAATGTACCTCTAAGCTGCCCCGAAGAGAGGAGAGCTCATTCTCCAAGGTATTGGTGGGACAGCGACGGCCTACAGATAGCCAAATCCAGTGTGCCAGTACCCCCTTCAAGATTTCTGCAAGGTAACTGATGCTGCTGTAGGCCTACTGCCTTTGGAGATGGCAAACCTGGAGAAGCACCTTCTGAAGGCTGTTGACAGAATAACAATGCTGTTCTCCATGTAACACCTCAGTGCCTCAGTAGGGGCTGCATCAGCAGCTACAGCCATCCAGCCAATCCTCGAGAAACATACAGTGCCTGCGGGAGAGGCATTGACATCATGGCATCGAAGAGCTTCAACACCAGAGTCTGCCCAGCTTATATCACTCTCTAGTGCATCTGGGTCCTTACTGGCTCAGACAGCCATGGTTCCCTCTTCTCAAAACTCTCCATTTGGGAACTAATGCAGCTCGGGCAAGCACGAGATCTGATATCACAAAATAGTGATGCTACATCCCAACATCAAGTCCCTGGCCCTCGCAGCTTGGTTGTTGAGAGGCTAACTCTATCCACTCTTAATTTGCCAGCCAATGCCCTTTTGGTCTTCAGGAGGACCTCAACAAGAGACTCTTCTTTCAAATAGAAGAGGTTTGCTGTCTGGCATGATGAACATTCCATAGATCCTTTTGTTTGTCCCACACAAACACTGCTTGAATCCCTTCTACACCTCTCCAAAGTCTGAACTCAAGCCCAACTCTGTAAGGGTACACTTCAGTGCGATTGGAGCTTATCACTTTGTTGTAGAGGGTAAACCCTTCTCTGTTACAGCCCTTAGTTCGCTTTATGTGGGACCTCTTTCTTTTAAAACCTCTGTAAGCCACCCTTCAGCATGCAGGGTGAGTGAGCTTCAGGTCCTAGTAGTTCATCTACACTACCTTACACTAAATTTTACCACAACAGAGTGGTACTTCATACTCATTCCATATTTCTTCCGAAGATGGTTACAGAATTTCATCTTAACCAGTCAATTATCCTTCCAACATTCTTCCCAAAACCCTGTTCTCACAAAGGGGAAGCTGTGCTGCACATGTTTGCCTGCAGGCAAGCCTTAGCATTTTACTTGGAACAGATGAAAGCCTGTAGAATGTCTTTCCAGCTTTTTTTTTGTTTTGACTCCAACAAGCTAGGGGTTATTGTCTCCAAATAAGTTATCAGTTTGGCTTACAAACGTTTTCTCTTTCATTTATGCACTGATAGTCCTGAGCCTTGAGTGTCATGTCGTCATGTCTTGTATATTATTGTTGGAGTCTTGGATATGTCAGTGTCCCACTTGCTCTCAGTGTCCTTTGAAGAGATTTGCTAGTCTGGAGTGTGTACTTCTTTCCACACCTTTACATCTCACTACTGCCTGGATAGGGATCCTAATGCAACAGCAGTTCTGGATAATCAGTTTATGGATTAGAATCCAGATCTATTCCCCACCCCCCCCCCCACCCCCGAGGCCCATTTCTTTCAGTTCAGGCAACATTAAAAAATAAAAAAAAAATAAAATATATAAAAGGCCTGTTGCCACCAAAAACAGTTCTTCTGTTGTACTGGTGGGGCATTGTGTTACCCTTTTCCTTTTCGTCCCTCTAGTCCAGTCCCGGAACCATAGAGTTTAGAATCTCCTCCAGCAGCCTTGGAGACTGAATGACATCACAGCTCTTCTCTCTCTGGTATAAATAGGCAAGGACCGCCCCCTTCCACCAGTACTTCAGTCTCCAAGCAGCTGAGGAGATTCTGGGCCTAGGGATAGGCCCAGCACAAATAGGCAGAGCTAGGAATTTTTCTTTGTTTTCCTTTTCTAATTCTTGATGCTTTTTGTTGGTTTCCTTTCTAAAATAGCCACTTTTTCTCCAGGACCAAGCAGGAAGTCAGTCCTCACTTATGGGTGACGTCGGCGCCGACGGAGCCCTCGCGGAGCAATTTTCCCCAGCTTTCAAAGAAAGCCTTTGGGAATTGCAGCGCGCATGCGCGGTCCTCTTCCCGCCCAAGGGTGCCATCTTAGCCAGTCTTCTTTTTTCCGCGGAGCCCTACAGACGTCCCCGTCTTGTCCCCGCGAAAAAGTCGATTTTCTTCTGTATTTTATCCTTTTTTCCTTCGGTTCGATGCTGATCTTTTTCCCGCCCGGACTCGCGACGCCGGTCACGAGTCCTCTTACTTTTTTCGGTTTTTCTGACTTAGTCAGCTTTCGTTTTCGGTTTTTCCCTGGCAGCCCGGTCCTTTGACCTCGCAGGGGCCCTTTTTCCCCCGATGGCTGCCAGTGGGTTTAAGCGGTGTGGTCGGTGTGACCGAAACATGTCACTAACTGACACACACGACTTTTGCCTCCGCTGCCTGGGCCCGGATCATGAGGAACTGATCTGTGGGCCCTGCAGCAAAATGTCTTCAAAGGCGTTGAGAAGTCGGCGGCATCAGCGTGAGAGAATCTTCGCTGACCCCAGCCGTACCCGGACCTCGTCGGAGGCCTCCGCGTCAAAAGGCTCCAGCTCGGACCGTCGCCGGAGTTCCTCCGACCGGGGTTCTCCCTCCGGGGACCATCGTCGGAAGGTGAAACCCGCGAGGGCGGCGTCGGTGGACGCTCCTGGTTCCGCGAGGGCCAGGTCGCATAGCCCCGACAGCCGCCCCGGGTCCTTGGAGAAGGAACACCTCACGAAGCGACCTCGCCTGGAGTCGGAGATGCCTGCTCGGGTAAGTCCTGTGGTCCTTCTGGACTCGCCTCCGCGACAGCCGACGTCGGGCCCGACGCCGTCGGGGCCCGAGTCGGGGGCTGCTGGGTCACCTGAGCTCGGACTCAGGTTGACGGCCTTGGAGAGCAGACTGTCTGCCTTCATGGACCAGCAGAGGGCACTGCTCGCTGGCTTCGCTGGCGCCGCTGCCCCGACCGCCGGGACGTCGACGTCCAAGTCGACCCCGGAGACCGAGCCGATCCTCGAGTCGATGAGAACTCGAGTCGATCCTCGGTCGAGGTCACCCTCGGCCTCCCGTTCGGGACCGAGGTCGCCGACGCCGACTCCCTCGGCGTCGGGGCGGCTGGCGCCGCGCCCTGCCCGGGCCGACCCCACCGAGTCCTCGTCGGAGTCGGTCTGGGAGTCTGAGGAGGAAGAGTCGCCTGATTCTTTCCGGACTCGGTGTGTCCCATCGGACTCACCGGAGTCCGAGCCTCGGAAGCAGTCCCCCCCGGAGGATGCCCGGTTCTCGGACTTCGTTAGGGATATGGCCAAGGCTTTGGCCTTCCCTGCGGATCCCGAGGAGGAGCCTCGAGCCGAAGAGCTCGACGCCCTCCAGTATGACTCTCCCGCGAGGGAACACTTTACTGTACCGGTTCCTCCTATGCTGGAACGACTACTCTTCCGCATGTGGGAGAGTCCGGCCTCCTCGCCGGTCCTGAGCAAGCGGGTCGATTCTATCTATCGAGTCCGCAAGAGCCCTGGCTTTCAAAAGGCACAGCTGCCACACCATTCCATGGTAGTGGAATCGGCCATGCATCGTCTTAAGAGCCAGAAGATGCACTCCTCGGTGCCTCCTGGAAGGGAGGCCCGTAACCTGGATGGCCTTGGCAAGAAGTGTTTCCAGGGCTCTATGCTCGCATGTCGTGTCCAGACTTACCAGCTATACATGGGCATGTATCTCCGGGATCTGGCTAAAGAGCTAGCCGGATTCTCCGCTGGTCTGTCCGAGGAACCCTTGCGGAGGTTCCTAGCCTTGTCCACTGGCATTCGGGAATGCTCAAAGTTCATGTCCCGAGCAGCCTATGATGGCTTTGAAGCATCGGCTCGAGTGGCCGCAGCCGGCATCGGTGCCCGCCGACAGGCTTGGCTTCAGTCGTCAGACCTTGAGCCCTGGGTGCAGGACAAGTTGGTCGATGTCCCCTGCCGAGGCGAAAACCTCTTTGGCAAGCCCATGGCGGAAAAGGCTGCGCAAATTGAGACTGAGACTCTCACCAGGACCAGGCTTTCTAGGAAGACCTCCGCCCCTTCCCAGAAAAAGAAGGGCTCGGGGAAAAAGTCCTTTTACCCGAGGAAGGCGGCTGCCTACAAACAATACCCCCATTATCAGGCCCCTGCAGCTCCCCAACAGGGCCAGCAGGCCAAGGGACGGGGTAACGGGTCCCGTAGGCAGCAAGCCCCCAAGCCTGCACCACCAGCCCCTGCTCAGCAGGGTGGGGGTTTTTGACTCGAACAGCATAGCCTTTCCCCCCCCGCTGGTTCCTCCCAGCACAGGAGGCCGGCTGGTTCACTTCGCCCACAGGTGGTCCAGCATCACCGCAGATGCCTGGGTGCTTCAAGTCGTGCGAGAAGGCTATCTTCTCCACTTCCATCAGGTCCCTCCCTCCTATTTTCCGGGAGAACCTCCGCGACCCCCTCTGCACAGGGAATTACTCCTTCAGGAGTTGGCAGGTCTTCTGCAGGAACAGGCGGTGGAACCGGTGCCCCACCACCTGAGAGGTCAAGGCTTTTATTCCAGGTATTTTCTGATACCAAAGAGAACAGGGGCCCTCAGACCCATCCTGGACTTGCGCAACCTCAACAAGTTCCTTGTGCGGGAGAAGTTCAAAATGCTTACCCTTGGAATCCTTCTGCCCTACCTCCAGCAGGGAGATTGGCTATGCTCCTTGGATCTAAAGGATGCCTACACGCACATCCTCATCCACCCAAGCCACCGCCAATACCTAAGGTTTGTGGTGGCAGGAAATCATTACCAGTACAGAGTACTGCCCTTTGGCCTGTCCTCCGCACCGCGAGTCTTCACAAAATGTCTCGCGGTCGTGGCGGCCCATCTCCGGCTTCACGGCCTCTATGTCTTTCCGTACCTCGACGACTGGCTCATCAGAGCAGCGTCCGCTCAGGAGGTCACCAACGCCACGTGCCGCACGGTGACTCTTCTGCAGCACTTGGGCTTTGTTATAAACTTCGCAAAGTCCACTTTGCTCCCCTCACAGGATCTCGAGTTCATCGGCGCGAGGCTGCACACTCCTCAGGCGCGAGCATACCTACCGCTCGACAGGGCTCAACGGCTCATGGACCTAGCCGGCCGCTTTCGCAGCCAGCCCTGTTCTCCGCCAGGCGCTTCCTGAGACTGCTCGGCCATATGGCTTCCACCGTCCATGTGACCCCCAATGCCCGCCTGAATATGCGGTCTGCTCAATGGTGTCTCCGCCAGCAGTGGCGACAAGCCACAGGCGGCCTAGCAGACCTAGTGCGCGTCTCCGAGCCACTGGTCTCGTCTCTCCGGTGGTGGCTCCGGCAGCCGAACCTGATATTCGGAATGCCTTTCCAGTCACCTCAACCGACCCGGGTGCTGACCACCGATGCATCCCTCCCTGGGCTGGGGAGCACATTGCCAAGAGGCACGTACTCAGGGCCTCTGGACCACGTGGGAGTCTGCTCAGCAGATCAACTTCCTGGAGCTCAGGGCGATCCGCCTAGCTCTCAAGGCCTTCTCCCACCTGACTTCCCAACAGTCCGTCCTTGTCCAGACGGACAATCAAGTTGCCATGTTCTACGTGAACAAACAGGGGGGCACGGGCTCCTTCCTCCTCTGCCGGGAGGCACAGAAGCTCTGCTCTTGGGCCGTCAGTCACGGCATTCTCCTCAAGGCAGTTTATCTCCCGGGCCAGGAAAATTGCCTTGCGGACAAACTCAGCAGGGTCCTCCAGCCGCACGAGTGGCGTCTGGATCCCTTGGTAGTTCAGAAGCTCTTCCTCGGATCTCTTTGCCAGTCCTCACAACCGTCAGCTTCCTCGCTTCTGCTCTCGTCAGCCACACCCCCTTCGGGTTGCGGCGGACGCCTTTCTGATCTCATGGTCGGGGAGCCTTCTGTACGCTTTCCCTCCCATCCCGCTAGTCTCTCGGACTCTTTTCAAGGTTCTCCTAGACAAAGCCTTCATGATCCTGGTGGCCCCTCGCTGGCCCAGGCAGCCGTGGTTTCCGCTCCTGCTGCAACTGGCGGTGGGGGATCCCATCCCTCTGGGGGTACAACCGGATCTCCTCACTCAGGATCAGGGGTCCCTACTGCACCCCAACCTCAGGTCTCTCAACCTCATGGCCTGGCTGCTGAGAGGGTAGTCCTTGCTCCCCTTCTCCTGCCGGCGGAGGTGGAGGAGGTCGTCTTGGCTTCGCGACGGCCTTCTACCCGCAAATGCTACGCCCTTAAATGGCGTCGCTTTGCAGTCTGGTGTACCCAACAGTCTCAGGATCCCTTCTCCTGCCCGGTGTCGGTGATCTTGCAGTACTTGCTGCACCTCTCTAATCTGGGACTTAGGTCCAACTCCGTCAAAGTTCACCTCAGTGCTCTTTCAGCACATCATGTGCCGGTGGACGGCAGACCTCTCTCCAACGACCCTCTCGTAGCGAGGTTTCTCCGAGGTCTCCTTCTACTTAAACCACCTCTGCGCCCGCCAGCGCCTGACTGGGACCTGAATGTGGTTTTGCAGCGGATCACCTGTCCGCCTTTTGAACCTATGGCTACCTGTTCTCTCCGTTTTCTATCTTGGAAAACACTGTTCTTGATAGCCCTCACTTCCGCTAGACGCGTAAGTGAATTGCAGGCCCTCGTGTCTGATCCCCCTTACACTAGGTTCTACAAGAATAGGGTAGTCCTACGGACTCACCCAAAATTTCTTCCAAAAGTGGTCTCCCCTTTTCACATCAATCAGGAGGTGGTACTTCCAACCTTCTTTCCCAGACCACACTCCAGCCGAGCTGAAACGGTCCTCCATACCCTGGACTGTAGAAGGGCTCTGAACTTCTACCTTGACCGTACGCGGGAGCACCGTAAAGCTGCTCAGCTTTTTGTGTCTTTTGACCCCAATAAATTGGGGCTCCCGGTCTCCAAGCGTACTCTGTCCATCTGGGTTGCGGACTGTATCTCTTGGGCTTATGGGGCAGCCGGACTCTCCTTGGAAGGTCGAGTCACGGCTCATTGCGTTCGGGCAAAGGCTACGTTAGTGGCTTACCTCCGCTCTGTTCCGCTGGCAGACATCTGCCGGGCCGCTACTTGGTCTTCGAGCCAGACTTTTGCGGTCCATTACTGTCTCGAGAGGGAGTCCCGTAGGGACAGTGCTTTCGGACAGGCAGTCCTCCGTAATCTCTTTGAGGTCTGAGCAACTCCTCCCCTCCATCCCGGATGTGGGCTACCGGTGGGTGATAATTCAGCAAAGATTCTATCCTTCTGTGCTGCTGAGCTAGAGGGAGCTCATTTTTGTGGTTAGGGTCTCCGGTAGCCTTGAGCTTGGGAGTCCCATAAGTGAGGACTGACTTCCTGCTTGGTCCTGGAGAAAGCGTAGTTACTTACCTGTAACAGGTGTTCTCCAGGAGCAGCAGGAATCAGTCCTCACTACCCTCCCTCCTCCCCTTGGAGTTGCAATCGTCTGCTTATGTTCTTTTTGCAAATTTTTTATGCTGTCTTTTTTTAGCTATGTCATCTGACTGGCTAAGATGGCACCCTTGGGCGGGAAGAGGACCGCGCATGCGCGCTGCAATTCCCAAAGGCTTTCTTTGAAAGCTGGGGAAAATTGCTCCGCGAGGGCTCCGTCGGCACCGACGTCACCCATAAGTGAGGACTGATTCCTGCTGCTCCTGGAGAACACCTGTTACAGGTGAGTAACTACGCTTTTCTTCCCTCTGGCTCCAGTCCTGCTTCCTCCTTTCTCCCTCAATTTTCCCTCTCGTGGGGAGGGGGCTGCCCCTTGGTGAGAAGGAGCAGCTTTACAGAGCAGAAGAAGTAGTCTCCCTGCTCCCGAACCCGCAAGCAAGGGTGAGGAGCAGGTGGAAGGCTTAGCCCCAGCCATCTCTAAGGGACAGTGAGATTGGTGGTGGGAGCACTGTCGGAGCCGAAGCCACGAGCAGGCTGAGCTCTGGCGCGTGTCTGCCTCATTGCAGCACCTCAGGTTGAAGCAGGGAACTGTAAGTAGGTCTCGCCGACTTTAACGGTGTTTTTTCTTTCTTTTTGAATTTTCTTTTACTTGTTTCTTGGAGGGGAGTTGAGAGGGAAGTCCCTGCCTCAGCGGGGGATCTCATAAAGGAGTTCTTTGCCCTCCGGACACTTTTTTGCTGCGCGGGAAAAGTCCCGGCGGCCATTTTGAAAACCGCGGGTTTTTTTATAGTGGCTTTTTGGAAGCGTTTTAAGCCTCGTTTGCTGCAGACCTGCTATAGGCTCATCAGGCGCTTACAGAGCGTTGGCCTGTTGGGAAAAAAAAAAAAAGAGAAGTTCAAAGGGAAACGAGCTATGCTGTACTTTTCCCTTATTGAAATATTGAGCAGGTGTATCTAGGCTGTTTTTTGCAGGGCTCCAACCCGGAGAGGGCCCTTCCTTCCGGGGCTGGTGGTCAGGGCCAGCGGGGTGGAGGGGGTTTTCCTGGGGTGGTTTAGAGCAGTTCTTTGAGGCGGCTGCTATGCCTGCAATTCCACGCTGTCTAGTGTGCGGCAGGAGGAAAAGTTCAGTGCTGGAATCAGGAGTCTGTGTCTCTTGCGCCCTAGAGGCGCAGCATATGGACGGAGAGCCGGGACAGCCCTAAGCAGGCCGGAAGGCTATTCGTACAGGCGCTGAGGCACTGTTATCTCCATCTCTAGATCCTGAGGAGCCCAGTTCCGGGGCCCTCCTCGGGCGGCGGCTCCGCCGGGTCACAGGAGCAGGGACAGGCGGGGGAGGCAACCGGGATTCCGCCGAACTTCATTGCCTTCAGGCAGCAGGCTTTTGCCTTCCTTCAGCCCGCGATGTCTGCTCTTCTTCACGGACCCCAGAGTCAGAAGCGCTCGGCCTCTCTGGTCGGTTCGGGGAACGGTGCTCCGGTGGCTAAAAGGTGTAGGGCCACTTCGGAGGGTCCCGCGCCTTACCTCGCTGATGACCTGAGCGAGGGGAACGCCAAAGAGGGAAGAGTTCTCGGAAGATGAGCTGGAAGACTGAGAGTTGCTTCCAGCCCTGGTTTCGGAGACGCTATAGACACTAAACCTGCCTTCCAGCGAGGAAGCAGTGGAAGAGACATTAGAAGATCCGCTGTTGCAGGCGGTGCGCACATCCCAGAGAGTGTTTCCCCTCCATAGGGTATTTTGGAATATGATACAGGAAGAACGGGATTTGCCAGAGGCGGCCCTGAAGGGGGGCTAGAGCGTTGGCTCGCCTTTATCCGCTCGCGAACTGCGATAGGGAGCGGTTTCATTCTCCAAAGGTAGTTGCGGCAGTATCGGCAGTCACTCAGAAAACCACAATTCCCGTGGAGGGGGACCGCAGCGCTGAAGAATGTTCAGGACAGGAGGTTAGACACCCTGTTGAAGCAGGAGTTAGATGTTTGCGCTCTGTCCATGCAGACCGGCTTCAGTGGCACGTGGCTGTTTGAGGTGGTCCCAGAGGTTGCAGGAGACCATCTGGAAGGGCAGCTTGAAGATGCCACGCGACTGGAGTCGGGAACCGCGTTCTTGGCGGATTTTCATTCTGATCTCCTCCACGGCTTGGCTAAGGGGATGGTCTCCGTATTAGCAGCTCGGAGGTATCTCTGGTTGAGAACCTGGTCGGTGGACAGTTCGTCTAAGGCTCGGCTTAGCAAGTTGCCCTTTGGGGGTACGCTTTTATTTGGGGAGGATTTAGATAAGTTGGTCCAGGATCTCGGGGAGTCCCAGGGAGGACGTCTCCCAGAGGACAAGCCGAAGCAGGACCGCAGTTCTGCGGGATTCAGTGAGGTCCCGAGAGACTTTCGTAGTTTTCGTTCTCCCCGTTATGGACAGTCCCAGCGGGGGAAGTTCCCGCTTAGGGGTCAGGGGTTTCGAGGATTCAGGGGAGCAGGCCGGGGGTTCGCTCCTTTCCAGTGCTCGGCCACAAAACAGACACAATGAGATAAGGCTGGCTCAGGAGAGGGTAGTTCCCAGGGGAGGTCGGTTGCGGCAGTTTTACCCTGCCTGGGTCCGAATTAAGTCAGATTAGTAGGTCCTGGAGGTCATGCGAGAGGGGTACGTATTAGAACTCCATCGACCCGTCGTAGGTTCTTTTGTCCGCTCTCCCTGCTCAGCCCTGGGCACAGGTAGGTGGTCCAGGACATGCTAGAGCGGCTGCTGCAGCTTGAGGCGGTGCTGCCGGTGCCCGCGGAGCAGTGCGGTTCCGGTCGCTACTCCATCTATTTCGTAGAGCCAAAGAAGGAGGGCACATTTCGCCCGATCCTGGCTCTGACAAGGGTGACCCGTTGTCTCCGGATTACCCATTTTCGGATGGAGACCTTGGGTTCCGTGCTGGCAGCGGTCTGGACTGGGGAGTTCCTGACGTCGTTAGATCTCACGGCTGCTTACCTGCACATCCCGATTCGTCAAGAGCATCAGAAGTGGCTGAGATTTGCGGTACCCATGGGACATTTCCAATTTCAAGTGCTGCCCTTTGGGCTGGCAATGGCGCCACGGACATTTCCCAAGGTCATGGTGGCGGCGGCGGCGCTTCACAAAGAGGGAGTACTGGTGCATCCATATTTGGCCGATTGGTTGATCCGAGCGAAGTCGAGAGAGGACAGCTCGGCAGCGATGGCCCGGGTGGTCCAGATGTTCGAAGGCCTGGGCTGGGTAGTCAACTTTGCAAAGAGCAGTTTGGTACCATCGCAATCTCTGCAGTACCTTGCAGCGCGCTTCGAAACAAAGCAGGGCCCGGGCTCTAGGTCTGCGACAACTCGTCAGGCGTTTCTTTTCGAGTCCGGCTCCAACAGCATGGCAGCACCTGCAGTTGTTGGGAACAATGGCAGCCACAATAGAAGTGGTTCCGTGGGCTCGAGCGCACGTGCGGCCGTTACAGGTGGCGCTTCTCCGTTGTTGGTTGCATCAGTCGGATGTCCTATCGCAGAGGTTAGTTTGCCCTCAGAATGTGCATCACGAGCTGCGATGGTGGTTGAGAACGGAGAATATGGAAGACGGCATGCCACTGGATCGCCGTCCTGGGGACTGCTCACGACAGACGCGAGCTTCCTGGGTTGGGGGGGCTTATTGCGAAGGCAGGTTTGCCCAGGGTCGTTGGTCTCAGGAGGAGACGTCTCGGTCCATCAACAGGTTGGAGATGAGAGCGGTGTCTCTGGCGCTACCGGAGTTTCAGGGCACTCTCGGTCGGGAGGCGGTCTGAGTCTTGTCAGACAATGCGACAATGGTGGCCTACATCAATCGGCAGGGGGGCACAGGAAGTGCTACACTGGAAGCCGAAGCGGGTCAGCTGTGGGTGTGGGCCGCACACAATCTCCAGGTTCTCGCGGCTCAACATGTGGCCAGCGTAGACAATCTCGAAGCCGGTTTCCTCAGTCGTCGCAGAGTAGACCCCGAGGAGTGGGTGCTACATCTGGGGGTGTTTGCTCTTCTGGTGAGGCGCTGGGGAGTTCCGGTAATGGCTCTCATGGCGAGCTTCGAGTCAGCACAGATAGCAAGGTTTTTCAGCAGGCGCTGGGAACGGATGTCAGAGGGGCTAGATGCATTAGTGAAAAGGTGGCCAGAGGGAGTTCTCCTTTGTTTTTTCCACCTTGGGCCCTCATGGGCAGGGTGGTGCAGCGCGTTGGGAGAAATTGCAGTCGGGTGATTCTGATCGCGCCCGATTGGCTCTGAAGGCCATGGTATGCAGATTTGGTACAGCTGTTAGTGGATGATCCGTGGTAGTTACCGCAGCGGGAGGAGCTCCTACGGCAGGGTCCGTTGCGCATGCCCTAGGTGAGTCGGTTCTCGCTTACGGCTTGGCTCTTGAATGGGCTAGGATGACAGCTAAGGGTTATTCGGTGGCGGTCATTTCTACCTTGCTAAAGGCATGCGGGCGTTCCACCTCGCTGGCGTATGTCCGGGTCTGGAGGATCTTTGCAGCTTGGTGTGTGGAGCGTAATATTCAGCGGTTGTGGGCTTCGATTTCGCAGGTCCTTTCCTTTTTGCAGGATGGAGTGCGGAAGAGATTGGCGGCCAGTTCCTTGCGAGTGCAGTGGGCGGCGATTTCCTGTTATAGGGAGAAAGTGCTTGGTCAGCCGGTAGGATCTCACAGTGACATTAGGCTTTTTCTGAGAGCTGTCTTGCTTCTTCGTCCGTTGGTACGCTGTTCAGTGCCGACATGGAAGCTGAATCTGGTATTGGAGGCTTTGCTTGAGCTACCGTTTGAGCCGCTAAGCATCACCACCCTGAAGGATCTCGTGTTAAAGAAGGTATTTCTGGTAGCTATTTGTTCCGCAAGGAGGATTTCGGAGTTGCAGGCTTTTTCCTGTAGGGCACCTTATTTGTCTTCTTCCATGATAAGGTCCTTCTACGCTCGGTGCCGGACTTTCAGCCGAAGGTGGTCTCGGCCTTTCATATCAATCACGTGGTGTCGCTTCCAGTATTCTCTAAGCAGCAAAAGGAGAAATCGTAAGGCAGGTTACATCCCCTAGATGTTCGTCGGGTTCTTCGGAAGTATATTCGGCGGACGCAGCCGTTTCGGAAGACTGACAGATTGTTTGTGGCTTTTGGGGGGCCGTGGACGAGTGAAGCGGCAGCGAAAGCGTCCATTTCTAGATGGTTAAAGGCGGCTATTGCGTCGGCTTACCTTTTGAAAGGTAGCGTAGTTCCAGAAGGTCTCAGAGCGCACTCGACCAGGGCGCAAGCGGAGTACAGTTCGGTTTCGGTCGCGGACATTTGTAGAGCGGCGACTTCATCGTTGCATTCATTCTCGAAGCACTATCAGTTAGATGTGCAGGCGGCGGAGGACTTCGTTTTGGCTCAGCGGTGCTTCAGGCTGGGGTTTCTGGTCCCTCCCGTTGATGTGCACTGCTCTGTTACATCCTCTATGGTTCCGGGACTGGACTAGAGGGACAAAAAGGAAGAATTAATTAGACTTACCTGCTAATTGTTGTTCCTTAAGGAACTCTAGTCCAGTCCCGGACCCCTCCCAGGGTATGCAGCCTGAAGCTATTGTCCGTTGTATCTTAGTAAAAGGAGTCAAATTGGAGAGGATGTCTCCGGAAGAGGAGTGGGGTTCCGGAGGACCCGGAGTGGAGCCACAATGGGAACCCCGCAGAAGCGCGGTTTTGTTTCTACGTTTTTGGCATTTATTTATTTATTTATTTATTTAGAACACATTTATATACCGCTGCTTCCAGCGATCAGTAGCGGTTTGATTCTTCTTTTGGGGATGTCGATCAGGACAGGGTGGGGGAGTAAATACATAGAGGACTTGGGGGGTCACGGCACACATATTTAAGGTTTTGGGGGTAAACATATTTACATTTATATAATACATATAATACATATTTACAGATTGGGGAAATCTCATTTTACTTGGCTATACATGGTTACACAAGGCGGATTTTCAATGTACGTATTTCTTTGTTACGTTTTCCTGGAATTTTGTGACTTATTGCTGGTTGTAATAGCATTTAAATAGGTGTGTTTTTAACTCTTTCCTGAAACTTTTCATGTCCTGGGTTAGCCGCAGGTCAACAGGGAGCTGATTCCATATAGTGGGCGCAGCGAAAGAGAAGGCTCTGCGACTTGTACTTGTTTTCACAGTTCGTATTGCGTTAGGGACCTGCAGGGTGCCCAAGTTGTTAGTTCTTCTATTTCTATTTGCTGGTTGTATGTTGATAAGAGAGGACAGGAACGAGGGGGCTATGTCGTTGATCAGCTTGAACGTTGTTACTATCATCTTGTACTGTGCCCTAGCAGCAACTGGAAGCCAATGAAGGTCGATCAATATTGGGGTGATGTGGTCAGTTACTCTTGTTCCCATTATTATTCT
The DNA here is from genome assembly GCA_033557465.1 of Ichthyophis bannanicus. Classification (NCBI taxonomy): domain Eukaryota; kingdom Metazoa; phylum Chordata; class Amphibia; order Gymnophiona; family Ichthyophiidae; genus Ichthyophis; species Ichthyophis bannanicus. Next base: position 360,536,805 of record CM066032.1, on the reverse strand, counting down.
AGCTGCGACATTCTGGGCCATTTGAAGGATACCCAGTGATTTTTTGGGTAGACCTTGTAGGATGGCATTACAGTAGTCGAGGTGCGGCATGACTAGTGCTTGGGCCACTGACCTGAAATCGCCTGGTGCTATTATTTTCCTTAGAGGTTGTATCACCCTAAGTTTATAGAAGATGGCTTTGTTTGTTTTACGCAGGTGTTTCTCCATTCTTAGGTTGCAGTCGAGTGTGACACCTAGATATTTGATTTCTTCTTTTGCTTTGTATGTGTTGTTGCACAGGGTGATTGAGTCAGGTGACTTGAAGTTGGGTTTGTTGGACATGTACATTACCTCCGTTTTTTTGTGGTTTATCGTCATGTTATTTTTCTGTAGCCATATCAACATTTCTACAAGGTCCTTCGTCGAAGAGAAGGTTAGACTATGCACAGGTTTTTAGATTCTAGCCAAAGTTTATTTAGTTTATCTTGTTGTTCTTTATCTACTTATTTGTTGCTCTGCTGAGTTGCTTTGTCAATAGGTACTGGTGGAAGGGGGCGGTCCTTGCCTATTTATACCAGAGAGAGAAGAGCTGTGATGTCATTGTCTCCAAGGCTGCTGGAGGAGATTCTAAACTCTATGGTTCCGGGACTGGACTAGAGTTCCTTAAGGAACAACAATTAGCAGGTAAGTCTAATTAATTCTTTTTTGTTCAAGGTAGCCTGTAGATAAAGAGTCCCATAAGTGAGGGCATTTTTCCTGCTTGTTCATGGAGAAAAGTTAGTTGCTGACCTATAGCATGTGTTCTCCATGGACAGCAGGAAAAGTCCTCACAACCCACCCACCCACCTCACCTAGGTGTTGAATTCTCTTCTGAGCTTTTTGATTACACGGAGGATAAGGGTGGCAGGAGGAATGGACCCACGCACTGGACTTGCAAAAGCTTCTAGAAGGAGCTGGGAATGCTCCCACACTAGGGCTCTGTTGGATGACATTGTACATAAGGATGTTTCCTGCTGTCCACGGAGCATACCTGCTACAGGTGATTAACTACCTTTTAATCAGCAGATGAGTGAAGCGTCAGTTGTATATTCCATTAAATCAGTCTGTTGTGCATTTGAATTGTAATATACAGCTTTGTACTTCTGTTTAATCAGCAAAAGGTTGAAACTGTTCTTGATTGAATTAGGTGGAAGCATGTAGCATTACTTGCTCTTATGATTTCAGTTCAGCTGGCAGGTTTCTCTAGGCAGTTTGTGTTTTTCTCAATCCAGTAAAAATAAATAATTCAGCATATCCTACAATCTTAATATGGACACACCAGCAGATCCTTGGATTGGCCTGTCACTAAGAAAATGGCAGCTGAGATGGATTAGAAAAAAAACATACTTGTTGGTGTGATATTTGATTAACACATTTTCATGGATATTATAACAATAGAACTCCAACTTCAACATCCTGGGGCACAATAAGAAACATTTGCTCCCTATGTTTGAAATAGAAACAAAGAACCTAGCCTCTGTTGGGTTCCAAAACAGAGTTCACAAGTTTTGCAGAGTAACTCGACCTTCAAGAGAACCATCAAGGAATGCTGTTAGGTCCAAACTGTCTGAGGAAATCAGACTCATCCTGAAGTAACTTGACCTTCAAGAGAACCATCAAGGAATGCTGTTAGGTCCAAACTGTCTGAGGAAATCAGACTCATCCTGAACACTTCCAAAAGCAGCTTTTTGCTTCTGTTTTCAGATTGTTTGGGGGGGGGAGTGAAAAACTTTGGAGCATGGTGGTACAACTGCAACAAAAAAAATTGCTTAAAAAATATTTAGCACATATTTCATTTTGATAGATCATATTTTATCCAGTTTAAGAAAGTATATAAAGTATAGGTTTTTCTTTCTAACAGCCATTCTCCAGGCACTCCACTTTTGCATGAATGACAGTATTGTCATTAACTGGCCTAGCTTCTTATTTATTTAACAAAGTCAAAACGGTTTACAATAAACTAGGTGAAATCAGACAACATTATGTGCAAAACATAAATTACAGGTAACGTTAATGAGAACAATAACAATAGGTAACCAGTAGGTAACAGATGGAGCCAGCCTAATAGCTACAATAACTTGAGTATTGTCGACCTTTTCAAAGGCTCCTGTCTTCATGGCGTTGTTCCATAATCAGTCTGTCATGTGTAGACACGCTCTCATTCAGCCGAAGAACCTGCTTCGACATACGATTGTTAGGAGGACTCTAGGTAGTTATTTCTGACAGATCTGTGAGATTGTCTATTAAAGTTAGGCTTTTTATACCTTTACCCGTGCTGCAGGTATAAGCTATAACATGCCAGGTTTTTAGGAATTGTTTTTAATACATGGTTCTTTGGATTTGATAGGTATATGTATAATAGTGTAGGGATACTAAGGAGCAAGGAAGAAAGCCAAACCCTCTATATGTGGAATAGACTTTATTGAATGACCCCATTTAATAAAGTCTGTTCCACATATAGAAGGTTTGGCCTCCTTCCTTCCTTGCTCCTGTGTGTCTTTGGTCTCCCATTGCAAGGACTTGTGCCTTTGTTGGACTATGTATAATAGTGTTCCTTTATGTGTAATAAAACTTTGTATCCTCTTTGTTGAATAAGCCTATTGTTCTTTATGTTGGATCCCTTTTGTGTGATGGGCGTACTTCTCATCTCCTAGCTACGTAACCTCCACAACACAAGCCACGACTTCAACAGGCTCCCTATTTATTTGTGTATGTATGTATGTGGCAAGTTTTATATACCGCCTTAGGGCCAAGGCGGTTTACAATTAACAAACTCAATTGAGAAACAGTAACATAGAACAAAAGGGGGTATAACTTAGAGTTAACAGAAACAGGGGTAATTTATGTTGAAGGAGGGGGGATGATAATTTCCTTGGTGTTCTGCTGTTTCATTGATGTCATAGGACTTTGTGAAGAGGTGTGTCTTTAGTAGCTTCTTGAGGTCTTGGGTTGTCTGTGCAGTGCGTATTGGAGCTGGGAATGAGTTCCAGATTGAGGAGGCAAAGAGAGTGAAGGCTCTGTTTGCTGGGTGCATTTTGTTTTGAGCAGGGGGATGTCTAGTAAATTTTTAGAAAATCTTCTTCCTCTTGTTGTGGGAGCTCTTCTGATCAGTGGATTGAGGAAAGGTGCAGATAAGTTATGTAGGATTTTGTGGGTAGTCGTTATCATCTTGTGTTTTATCCTCTGTACTATTGGTAGCCAGTGTAAGCTCTTGAGAGTGGGAGTGATAGCTGGAGTATGTTAGTATTCTGGCTACAGTATTTTGGGTTAATTGGAGGGGGGTAGAGTGTGTTTTGGGAGCACTTGGTATAGAATGTTGCTGTAGTCTAGATGGGATATAATGTATTGGAAAATGGTTCTGTAGTCGATTTGGTGGAGTAGCAGTCAATAGGGGTTGTAGTGATTTTGTTTTGAGGTATGCAGTGTTGGCTGCCTTCTTGATGTGGGAGTTCATGTTGAGGTTCTTGTCGAGGGTTATGCCTAGGTATTTGATTTAATTTTTTATGATTTAAGTATTTTGGAGTGTTAACTTTGCTGGTGGGGAGAAGGAGAGGTGTCTCTTGTGACCAGCAAGGCCTTGGTTTTGTTGTTCATTATTAGGTTTAGGCTTCCGAGGAGGTCAGAGATGGCTGAGAAGCAGTCAGAGATAGTGAAGAAGTCCGGAGCTAGGGTGTGAAAAGGTGTGTAGGACATTGTCATCTTTATAAAGATGAAAGTGCATGTTGAATCTTCTCAGCATGTCACAGATGGGCTGAATATAAATGTTGAAAAGAAGTGCTGACAGAGCTGATCCTTGGGGTACACCTTGGTTTACCTGAACTGGTTAGATTTGAGGGAGTTGATTTTTACCTGAAGTTGTCTGTCTGTGAGGTATGAAGAGAACCAATTTAGGGTGCTGTTGCAGAGGCCCATGTTCTGCAGTCTGGTGAGTAGTGAGTTGTGTGAGATAGTTGAAAGCTCTGCTGATGTCTAGGAAAATCATTGCAAAACCTTGATGTGGCTTATCCAGGCCTTTGATTAGTGTCTCGAAGAGTGCGGTGAGGAGGGTATCCACACCATTTTGGGGGCGGAAGCCATGTTGAGGGTCGAGGGGTGTGTGGGTGTCGATGTAATCCTGGAGTTGATGTTGCACTGTTTTCTTTATTACTTTTGCTAGGAAGGGGATACTTGCTATGGGGCGGTATGAGCTTGGGTCTGATTGGTTGAGAGCAGGTTTCTTGAGGATGGATCTAATTGAGGTTTGTTTTAGAGCAGGGGAAAGGTATCTTTGTAGGAGGGAAGTGTTGACTATCTTCTACATTGTTGTGGATAGCTCTGCTCTGAGTAATTTTATCCAGGAGAAATGGGCAAGGATCAAGTGGTGAGGTGGTGGTGTTAATGTCTTTGATGTCTGTAAGCTTGCAGGATGAGATAGATCTGAAGGTGTCCCAGCTGAGATGGCTTATGTGGGTGTGGTGAGGCAGTAGAGCGAGGAGTTGCGGAGGAGTATTTGTTGTGTAAGACGTTCGCCATGGTCTGTGGGTCAAGTTGTGTTTCGGTGTTCATTGCAGTAGGATCTTTGTAAGGGAGGAGTCTATGGAGAATAGTTCTCTGGGTCTGTTGAGGGATTTTTTAAAATTATGTTAGTGTAATATTCCTTTTTGCTGCTTTGGATGGCATTACAGTATTTGGTCAGTTTTGAGCTGAATTGTTCCTTGACTTGTCTGTCTCATGTCTTCCAGTTTCTTTCGATTGTCCTGAGTTGTCTGATGACTGATTTTTTGTGAGTACAATGGTGGTTGATAGTGGTTTGATAGAGTCCTTGATTGTCAGAGTGTGAAGGTGGTGGTGTTGGATATCAGTGTTCCAGGAGAGAATTATGCTGTCGAGGCCTTAGGCGTCAGGGTCCAGGAGTGGGGAGATGTCATCCAGAAAGGTTTGCTTGTTGAGTGATTTGAAGTGACGTTTGCTTGGATGTGCTGTGGGAGGCATGGGGTGAGAAATCCTGCTGGTAGGGTAAAGGATATCATTGCCTGTTCAGACCAAGGGACTGGGTCGATTTGAGTGTTGAATTGGGTTGTTGGGATGTGACTAGGTGCAAATATAAGGTCTAGTGTTGCTCCTTTGGAGTGTGTGGGTTCTTTGATGAGCTGATATAAATGAAGTGCTTCTGTAGCGTTGGTGGTGAAAGTTAGGGCTTGCTTATCTGAGGTGGATGCAAGGATTGTTTCCCAGGAGGAGAAAGTGCTTGTTGGAAGCAGTATGTGTGCAAGCTTCATCGAGGAGGTCTGCGAGGTCATCTGTCTTTGAGGATGGAGTCAGATATGTAAGGTAGATTGTGAAGTCATTGTTGGAGATTTGTGAGGCGGTCAATATGTGCTTCTCTGATCCCCCTACCAACATCCTCCAGTGGCAATGTCAAAAAGTTGTCATTGCCCAGACCCCTCCACTGCTGGAGCCCAGGAACTCTCCGTTCCTATAGGCTCAAAAATGTCTCTCAGGCCAAGGAGAGTGGCAGCATAGCTTTTCTTGGCAGCTTCTCTTAATGGCACCTCTTCAGATGCTATAGATATCACAAGTCTTTTACCAAGCATTTTGATCCATGGGGCCCGACACCGCTGACATTGTCAGGTCCTGTAGAAAGACTTGTCCTCTCAGTAGTTCTTCAAGACTCATCTGGAAGAGCTGCTCTTTCTGGGAAGTAATCTGCAATTGCAAGTATTTACCTGCTGGGAAATTCTCATACTATTGTGGAAAAGGGAATTCTTTGGATTTAAGCTTATAAAGTCCATCTATTAAAATATGCCATACTGGATCAGACCAAGGTCCATCAAGTCCAGTATCCTGTTTCCAACAGCGGCAAGTCTAGGTCACAAGTACCTGTCAGGTTTCCAAAAAGGTACACAGATTCCACATTGCTTATCCTGGGCTTTTAAGTAAAAAGTTGAAATCCAAGACCCCAAGGATAGTAGTCTCAGAGATACTGTGTTCTTTGCACAGGATCAAGAGACGGGCAGAGCTCCAGAGTCTGTTCATGGATGAGAGATGATTGCACGTGGAGGAAAGATTTAGATTTATTAGGAACTGCTACAGCCTCACTATCCCATTCTGCTGCTGCTGTGTAAACCATGAGAAACTCTGGGCCACAGGCCACATTAAGAAGCATGGGTATACCAGAACACCTGATCATTCTCTTGCACAATCTGTACATTGATCAAGAAGCAACAGTCGAACGGAACAAGGAGAAACAGAATGGTTTAAAATAAGCAAAGGTGTAAGACAAGGCTGCATACTTTCCCCCTACCTGTTTAATTTATATGCAGAATAAATCATCAGAGAAGCAGGATTGTATGAAGACAACAGAGGTGTGAAGATTGGTGGAAGACTCATCAACAATCTTCGCTATGCTGATACCACCACATTACTGGCTGAAATTGAAGATGATCTGAAACATTTGCTTCTCACAATCAAAGAACATAGTCTCAAAATGGGCCTGCACCTTAATGTAAAGAAGACAAAGATCATGACATCTGGCATAATCAACAGGTTCATCGTTGAAGGAGAAGAAATTGAATTTGTGAACAACTTTAATCTACTTGGATCAACTATCAATAAAGAAGCAACAAGCAGTCAAGAAATCAGACGACGCATTGCTCTTGGCAGAATGGCTATGAAAGACCTAGATAAGATTCTCAAGAGCAGAGATGTCTCTCTCCATACAAAGATTCGACTTGTTCAAGCCATGGTATTTTCAATAACATCATATGGATGTGAAAGCTGGACAGTGAAAAAGACAGACAGGAAGAAAATTGATGCCTTTGAATTATGGTGCTGGCGGCGAATACTGTGTATACCATGGACTGCCCGAAGAACAAACCAATCGGTACTAGAGGAGATCAAACCTAAGCTTTCTTTAGAAGCTCAGATGACAAGACTTTGACTTTCATACTTTGGACACATCATGCGACGAGAGAGATCATTAGAGAAAGACATCATGCTTGGCAAGATAGAAGGTCAACGCAAAAGAGGAAGGCCAGCAATGAGATGGATCGATTACAATAACAGCAGCTATGGGTACCAGTCTGTCAACAATGAGCCGATGACTGAAGACCGAACACAATTTAGGATAGCTATCCAGAGGGTCGCTGAGTCAACTCTGACTCGACACTTAACAGCTACAGCCTTGGGAGCCTGTTCAGCAAAGATGAGTTTCACCTAAACCAGGTGGAATAGGGCTGCTGGTGCTAACATTTATAAAGGAGCGAGAATAGTTTTTAACTTAGAACCTGAGGGAAAGCCAACAATCACTCAAAAGCACATGGTTTGGAGTAATGTATATTTGAAGGATACTATACAAACAGGGTTGTTAGCTTCCCAAAAGAGTTCACTCAGGAAGCACAAGGACATAGCTGAGAGAATAAATTATTTGCTTTAGTCTTTACCATGGAAGATATGAGGAAGGTACCCAGGCCAGAAAAGGTATTTAGCAATGAGGAATCAGAAGAGCTGAAGGAAACATCTGTAAACCTGGGAGATGTAGTAGAATAAATTGACCAACTTAATTGCAGCAAATCTATGGCCTGTGCTGATACACATTCAAGAGTGCTGAAAAAAATTAAAGATAAATTGCAGAGCTGCGTTTTAGTAATTTTTAACGTATCATTAAAATCATCTATTGTACCAAAAGGTTGGAGGATGGCCAAAGTAACGCCAGTTTGAAAAAAAGGACTCCAGGGGTGATCCAGAAAACTGCAGACTGGCAAGCCTGACATTGGTGCTGGAAAAAATGGTGAAAACTATTATAAAGAAAAAAAATACTGAACATATTAGATAGTCATGGTGTTACGGGGTGTATGTCCCATCACTGCAGGACTCCAGGTGGACCCCAGCTAGCCCCAGCTCTGGAGGTATGGACTCCTCTAGGAGGGGCCCCCTAGAGCGGTGGATGAGGACACCCAGGGGCTGAGGAGGGGCACGAACCCCTGACAACACCTGGGATGGAAAGGGAGGTGAGGGACTTGGTACAGGCCCCCATGGAGATAGATCCCCTTAAGGAGGATCAAGGGGGACCCCCAGCAGGAGGAGGTGATGGAGCTGGGAAATGAGCTAGTCCTGAAGAGAAGCCCATAGGTATTCAGCTGGTGGATTACCCGCCAAACTTGGTAATAGCAGTAAGCAGCTACGATGGAGCTGGCAGGGAATCCAGGTAATTCCACACCTAGGGCGCCCCCACAGAATCCGAGACTTAAAGGGGTTGACTTTATTGTAATGTTCGATGTATATGTTTGTCTAAACTGAAGGATGCTGGGAAGAGGTCATTGGCATATTCCTGACATAATTTGAATATCATTCACATTTGTGTTGATACAGAGGACCCTGGTGAGGGCTACTTTGGACCCAGGGATGAGACAGTTGCCCAAAAGGGGGGGGGGGCAGACCCCAGCATGGGAAGGGATTCCACCAAACATGGACTTTGGGACTACTGAATCACTCACCCTAACGTACAGAGGAACCCCAGAGATAGACCTCCCTACTAGGGGGAAGCCATAAAGTGTGGTTTCTGGACTCTTCTTTGAGACCAGACTAAGCCTGGAGGACCATCGGAGGGACCTGAAAGGACTACCAGATGCCTGCCTGCTGGATCTGGAGATTGACAATACCGGTCTGGACCCAAGACAGAGCAACACATTGTTTAATGGGACAGAGCCAACAATGACTTAGCTAAGGGAAATCTTGCCTCACCAATCTGCTACATTTCTTTGAAGGCGTGAATAAATGTGATCCAGTTGATAGGGTATATTTAGACTTTTAAAAAGCATTTGACAAAATTCCATGTAAGAAACTCCTGAGGAAATTAAAAAGTCATGGCATACAAAATTGGCTGAGAGAGAGAAAACAGAATATATATTTCTCCAGGACCAAGCAGGAAGTCAGTCCTCACTTATGGGTGACGTCGGCGCCGACGGAGCCCTCGCGGAGCAATTTTCCCCAGCTTTCAAAGAAAGCCTTTGGGAATTGCAGCGCATGCGCGGTCGTCTTCCCGCCCGAGGGTGCCATCTTAGCCAGTCTTCTTTTTTCCGCGGAGCCCTACAGACGTCCCCGTCTTGTCCCCGCAAAAAAGTCGATTTTTTTCTTCATTATTTTATTCTTTTTCCTTCGGTTCGACGCCGATCTTTTTCCCGCCCGGACTCGCAACGCCAGTCACGAGTCCTCTTACTTTTTTTCGGTTTTTCTGACTTTGTCAGCTTTCGTTTTCGATTTTTCCCTGGCAGCCCGGTCCTTTGACCTCGCAGGGGCCCTTTTTCCCCCGATGGCTGCCAGTGGGTTTAAGCGGTGTGGTCAGTGTGACCGAAATATGTCACTAACTGACACACACGACTTTGCCTCCGCTGCCTGGGCCCGGATCATGAGGAACTGATCTGTGGGCCCTGCGGCAAACGGTCCTCAAAAGCGTTGAGAAGTCGGCGGCATCAGCGTGATAGAATCTTCGCTGACCCCAGCCGTACCCGGACCTCGGAGGCCTTCGCGTCCAAAGGCTCCAGCTCGGACCGTCGCCGGAGTTCCTCCGACTGGGGTTCTCCCTCCGGGGACCATCGTCGGAAGGTGAAACCCGTGAGGGCGGCGTCGGTGGACGCTCCTGGTTCCGCGAGGGCCAGGGTCGCATAGCCCCGACAGCCGCCCCGGGTCCTTGGAGAAGGAACACCTCACGAAGCGACCTCGCCTGGAGTCGGAGATGCCTGCTCGGGTAAGTCCTGTGTCTTCTGGACTCGCCTCCGCGACAGCCGACGTCGGGCCCGACGCCGTCGGGGCCCGAGTCGGGGGCTGCTGGGTCACCTGAGCCTCGGACTCAGGTTGACGGGCCTTGGAGAGCAGACTGTCTGCCTTCATGGACCAGCAGCGGGCACTGCTCGCTGGCGCCGCTGCCCAACGAACGCCGGGACGTCGACGTCCAAGTCGACCCCGGCGAGACCGAGCCGATCCTCGAGTCGATGAGAACTCGAGTCGATCCTCGGTCGAGGTCACCCTCGGCCTCCCGTTCGGGACCGGAGGTCGCCGACGACGACTCCCTCGGCGTCGGGGGCGGCAGGCGCCGCGCGCCCTGCCGGGACCGACCCCACCGAGTCCTCGTCGGAGTCGGTCTGGGAGTCTAGAGGAGGAAGAGTCGCCCTGATTCTTTCCGGACCTCGTTGTGTCCCCTCGGACTCACCGGAGTCCGAGCCTCGGAAGCAGTCCCCCCCGGAGGATGCCCGGTTCTCGGACTTCGTTAGGGATATGGCCAAGGCTTTGGCCTTCCCTGCGGATCCCGAGGAGGAGCCTCGAGCCGAAGAGCTCGACGCCCTCCAGTATGACTCTCCCGCGAGGGGAACACTTTACTGTACCGGTTCCTCCTATGCTGGAACGACTACTCTTCCGCATGTGGGAGAGTCCGGCCTCCTCGCCGGTCCTGAGCAAGCGGGTCGATTCTATCTATCGAGTCCGCAAGAGCCCTGGCTTTCAAAAGGCACAGCTGCCACACCATTCCATGGTAGTGGAATCGGCCATGCATCGGCTTAAGAAGCCAGAAGATGCACTCCTCGGTGCCTCCTGGCAGGGAGGCCCGTAACCTGGATGGCCTTGGTAAGAAGTGTTTCCAGGGCTCTATGCTCGCATGTCGTGTCCAGACTTACCAGCTATACATGGGCATGTATCTCCGGGATCTGGCTAAAGAGCTAGCCGGATTCTCCGCTGGTTTGTCCGAGGAACCCTTGCGGAGGTTCCTAGCCTTGTCCACTGGCATTCGGGAATGCTCAAAGTTCATGTCCCGGGCAGCCTATGATGGCTTTGAAGCATCGGCTCGAGTGGCCGCAGCCGGCATCGGTGCCCGCCGACAGGCTTGGCTTCAGTCGTCAGACCTTGAGCCCTGGGTGCAGGACAAGTGGGTCGATGTCCCCTGCCGAGGCGAAAACCTCTGAGGCAATCCCATGTGGCAAAAGGCTGCACAATTTTAGACTGAAACTCTCACCAGGACCAGGCTTTCTAGGAAGACCTCCGCCCCTTCCCAGAAAAAGAAGGGCTCGGGGAAAAAGTCCTTTTACCCGGGAAGGCGGCTGCCTACAAACACTACCCCATTATCAGGCCCCTGCAGCTCCCCAACAGGGCCAGCAGGCCAAGGGACGGGGTAACGGGTCCCGTAGGCAGCAAGCCCCCAAGCCTGCACCACCAGCCCCTGCTCAGCAGGGTGGGGGTTTTTGACTCACAAAGCATAGCCTCTCCCCCCCCGCGGGTTCCTCCCAGCACCGGAGGCCGGCTGGGTCACTTCGCCCACAGGTGGACCAGCAGCACCGCAGATGCCTGGGTGCTTCAAGTCGTGCGGGCAAGGCTATCTTCTCCACTTCCACCAGGTCCCTCCCTCCTATTTTCCGGGAGAACCTCCACGACCCCCTCTGCAACAGGGAATTACTCCTTCAGGAGTTAGCAGGTCTTCGGCAGGAACAGGCGGTGGAACCGGTGTCCACACCACCTGAGAGGTCAAGGCTTTTATTCCAGGTATTTTCTAATACCAAAGAGAACACCAGGGGGCCTCAGACCCATCTGGACTTGCGCACCTCAAACAAGTTCCTTGTGCGGGAGAAGTTCAAATGCTTACCCTTGGAATCCTTCTGCCCTACCTCCAGCAGGGAGATTGGCTATGCTCCTTGGATCTAAAGGATGCCCTACACTCACATCCTCATCCACCCAAGCCACCGCCAATACTAAGGTTTGTGGTGGCAGGAAATCATTACCAGTACAGAGTACTGCCCTTTGGCCTGTCCTCCCGCGCCGCGAGTCTTCACAAAATGTCTCGCAGTGGTGGCGGACCATCTCCGGCTTCACGGCCTCTATGTCTTTCCGTACCTCGACGACTGGCTCATCAGAGCGGCGTCCGCTCCGGAGGTCACCAGCGCCACACGCCGCACGGTGGACTCTTCTGCAGTACTTGGGCTTTGTTATAAATTCGCAAAGTCCACTTTGCTCCCCTCACAGGATCTCGAGTTCATCGGCGCAAGGCTCCACACTCCTCAGGCACGGAGCGTACCTACCGCTCGACAGGGCTCAACGGCTCATGGACCTAGCTGACCGTTTTCGCAGCCGGCCCCTGGTCTCCGCCAGGCGCTTCCTGAGACTGCTCGGCCATATGGCTTCCACTGTCCATGTGACCCCCAATGCCCGCCTGAATATGCGGCCTGCTCAATGGTGTCTCCGCCAGCAGTGGCGACAAGCCACAGGCGGCCTAGCAGACCTAGTGCGCGTCTCCGAGCCGCTGATCTCGTCTCTCCGGTGGTGGCTTCGGCAGCCGAACCTGATATTCGGAATGCCTTTCCAGGTCACCTCAGCCGACCCGGGTGCTGACCACGGATGCATCCCTCCTGGGTGGGGAGCACATTGCCAAGGGGCACGTACTCAGGGCCTCTGGACCACGTGGGAGTCTGCTCAGCAGATCAACTTCCTGGAGCTCAGGGCGATCCGCCTTGCTCTCAAGGCTTGTTTCTCCTCCCACCTGACTTCCCACAGTCCCGTCCGTCCTTGTCCAGACGGACAATCAAGTTGCCATGTTCCTACGTGGTGACAAGCAGGGGGGCAACGGGCTCCTTCCTCCTCTGCCGGGAAGGGCACAGAAAGCTCTGCTCTTGTGCCGTCAAGTCACGGCATTCTCCTCAAGGCAGTTTATTCTCCCCGGGGGCCAAGAGAATCTGCCTGCGGACAATAACTCAGCCAGGATCCTCCAGCCGCACGAAGTGGCGGCTGAGATCCCTTGGTAGTTTCAGAAGCTCTTCCTAAGATGGGGTCCTCCCCACGGTGGAAGTTATCTTTGCCAGCCTCACAACCGGCAGCCTTCCCCTCGCTTCTGCGTCGTCCTGTCCGTCCCCACACCCCCTTACGGGTTGCGGCGGGCACACTGCTTTTTTCCTAATTTCATGGTCGGGAGCCTTCTGATACGCTTTCCCTCCCATCCCGCTAGTCCTCCTCGGACTCTTTTCACAGGTTTCTCCTGGAGACAAAGCCCTTCATGATCCTGGTGGCGCCCTCGCTGGCCGCAGACCCGTGGTTTCCGCTCACTACTGCAATTAAGCGGTGGAGCTTAGATCCATTCCCCTCCTGGGGGTACAACCGGATCTCCTTCACTTCAGGATCATGGGTCAGTCTACTACACCCCAACCCTCAGGTCTCGCAACCTACCATGGCCTGGCCTGCTGAGAGGGTAGTCCTTGCCTCCCCTTCCCCTCCCTGCCCGGCAGAGGTGGAGGAGGTCGTCTTGGCTTCGCGGCGGCGCTGTCTAACCCGCAAATGGCCTACCGCCCTTCTTAAATGGCGTCGCTTTGCCGTCTGGTGTAACCCAACCAGTCTCAGGATCCCTTCTGCCTGCCCGGTGTCGGTGATCTTGTCAGAACTTGCTACACCTCTCTAATCTGGGACTTAGTCCAACGCCGTCAAAGTTTCACCTCAGTGCTCTTTCGCACATCAGTATGCCGGTGGACGGTAGAAACCTCTCTCCAGCGACCCCTCTCGGAGAGAGGTTTTCTTCTTCACGAGGTCTCCTTCTACTTAAACCACCTCCCTGCGCCCGCGCAGACGCCTGACTGGGACCTGAATGTGGTTTTGCAGCGGATCCGACCTGTTCCGCCTTTTGAACCTATGGCTACCTGTTCTCTCCAATCCGTTTTATTCTGTCTTGGACAAACACTGTTCTTGATAGCCCTCACCTCCCTTCCAGCTAGACGAGGGTAAGTGAATTGCAGGCCCTCGTTTCTGATCCCCCTTACACTCGGTTCTACAAAAAGAGGGTAGTCCTACGGACTCATCCCAAAAATTTCTTCCCAAGTGGTCTCCCCTTTTTCACATCAATACCAGGAGGTGGTACTTCCAACCTTCTTTCCCAGACCACACTCCAGCCGAGCCTGAAACGGTCCCTACCATACCCTGGGGACTGTAAAGAAGGGTATTAACCTTCTACCTTGACCGTACGCGGGAGCAACCCGTTAAAGCTGCTCAGCTTTTATTTGTGTCTTTTGACACCCAATAAATTGGGGCTCCCTGGTCTCCAAGCTTGTACTCTGTCCATACTGGGTTGCGGACTGTATCTCTTGGGCTTATGGGGCAGCCGGACTCTCCTTTAGAAAGTCGAGTTCACTGCTCCATTGCGTTCTGCAAAGGCTACGTCAGTGGCTTAACCTCCGCTCTGTTGTCCGCTGGCAGAACATCTGCCGGGCCGCTTACTTGGTCTTCGAGCCAGACTTTTGCCGGTCCCATTACTGTCTCGAGAGGGGATCCCGCAGGGACAGTGCTTTTCGGACGAGGCAGTCCTCCGTACTCATCTTTGAGGTCTGAGCAACTCCTAAACCCTCCATGTGGCCCGGATGTGGGCTTACCGGTGGGTGATAATTCAGCGAAGATTCTATCCTTCTGTGCTGCTGACGGCTAGAGGGAGCCTCAGTGTTTGTGCTTAGGGTCCTCTCCGGTAGCCTTGTAAGCTTGGGAAGGTCCCCATAAGTTGAGGACTGTGACTTCCCTGCGTTGGTCCTGGAGAAAGCGTAGTTACTCACCTGTAACAGGTGGTTCTCCAGGAGCAGCAGGAATCAGTCCTCACTACCCTCCCTCCCTCCCCTTGGAGTTTTGCAATCGTCCTGCTTAGTTTTTGCAAATATTTTTATGCTGGTCTTTTTTTTGCTATGTCATCTTGACTGTCTAGAGATGGCACCCGTCGGGCGGGAAGACGACCGCGGCCTGCCGCGCATGCATTTCCCAAGAAGGCTTTCTTTGAAAGTCTGGGGAAAATTGTCTCTGCTAGGCTCCGTCTTCGCCGACTTCACCCATAAGTGAGGACTGATTCCTTCTGCTCCTATGAGAACACCTGTTCCAGGTGAGTAACTACGCTTTCTTTTTACTGGGATCGGTTCCAATTACCTTTCTGCCGTCAGAGTCCACTGCTTCGGCATAGTGTTTTTTCTTGGGTCTCCTTTTTCTGGGTGTTTTTTTTCTCTCTCTCTATCTCTCGATGCGCTGGTCTTTGCTCACGGCCAAGCTGATCGAGACCGAGTTTGACCTCACAGGTGCTGTCTTTTCCACTATGACCTTGATCAATAGTGCAGTGGCACTTGCCACATAGTTTTAAGCAGTGTCCATCATGGGCTCTCACAGTTGCTGTGTTTGCCACATAGTTTTAAGCAGTGTCCATCATGGGCTCTCACAGTTGCTGTGTAAAATGTTGCTCTGCCAACAGATATCAGTGTAGACTCGCAAGGATCATAAAAAGCGGCTTGGGGTGCTATTTGGCTCTAGCCACAACTCACAAACACTACCTTCACAACTACTGCATTCCAACACCCCCGCACTACACTACTTA
>CM066032.1:360488251-360520947 GCA_033557465.1 Ichthyophis bannanicus | reverse complement strand
GGGGGCATGTTTACTAAACCTATTCCTAACGGGCGGGGACTAAGACTGTAAGAATGGGCCGTGTGCCAAATAAGGAGTGGGCGGTTTCCTGCAGAAAGAAGCAAAACCCCTCACCGTACGTGTGCGCGGCGCAGCTAATTTGCGGGGCCCACATTAGCGTCGATGGACGGCTAAGTAGGTGCGCTGCTAAGTACGATCATACACGTATCTTTATCAACAACGGTGAACACACTAACCAATTTGTGGCAGGGGCCACAGGTATCAATCCCACCCATTGTGTGCAACCAAAAGGCCAGCTAGAAGCCAAACAAACCACTTGAATAGTGTAAAAGTGGTAATTCAGGATCCAAAGTAACATATTTGTACTGCATAAGGCGGCGCACTGTACATATCTGGGTCGCACACTAAAGGCGGCAGCGCAACTGTTCATTTATGGGGGCGGCCACAAGGCGGACAGCACTAATATGTGGGCAGTCAGGAGGTGTCGCACTGATGGGCATAAGGTGGCGCGCTGATGCCCAAGCCAAGGAACACAGCCAAACCAGCACAATGGTTACTACGACTGACCAATGGTGCAGGGACCATGGGTTCGATCCCTCACAATGCCCAGAATGAAAGAGTCTATCTGAGGCAAGTATGTATATATGTTGTGGAGTAGCTGATAGGAAGCTTAATCTAAATTTATTTTGTAATATAACTACTAAGCAATACGCACTCTCACAGCATAATAATATAAGGCGGACACACTAATAATGCACATAGTATAACAAGGCACCGTCCCGCAAGGCACCACTTAGAAGGTCTACACTCTAAGGCAGGCATGTATGTTGCGACACAGGATAATGTAGAGTTCAAACACCATATATGGCTGGCACGCGTCAACGTGGCCCTATAGGGCGCGCCCATAATAAACCACCCTCAGAGGCACCTTATGGATACTAGTACGCTGAGGGTGGGAATGCTGGCATGCAAAAACATTATGTACAGTAAATTAAAATAAATCTGTGGACACCCCTATCACATTATCCCACAGTTGGTTTGAACTCATGACACACTGGCTGCCACAGGCAGTGATGTAACACAATTGGGCTACAGCTCTAACAGCTGTAAGCCGCCCCTGGCTGTGCATATCATATAGCACATGTAAACGTCACCACAACATCACTGACAGATCTGAGCTGTTGTGAACTACCCGTAGACTAGATGCACTGCACATGCAAATCAGACTGTCCACGATAGAACACAGGATTGGAAATTCACCACCTAAAGCTCCCCGACTTGTAGGGGGAAGTGTTCCGTAGGACCCACACAGCACCAAATCAAGTCAGCTGGTTAGGAAGTGTCCTGCGTGGGTGGACAAACTGCAAAGAGTAGCTAAACACCATCACATTGTGCGGTTACTGTGCCAACACCTTGGATGTTAGAATGTTAGCGCCCAGGACCAGTCTCACACAATCTCCCCGTAGAAGCATGTTTAATTGAATGTGGACCATAGAATCAGAGCTCCAAAGCAGTAATAACCTGTGGAATAAGTATGTGCTGCATAAACATATATTGGAGATCTCTAAGTATGGCTACAGTTAGAGCTAAGGAAAGACACCCCAGGTGAGCTAAACAGACAGGGCCTCAACCCTCAACAATTTACCAACCCCTAGATGGCAATAGAGATCGGACCATCAAAAAAACAACACCAGTCGTCCTGCTAGGGTCCAGACACCCAACAGGTAGCAGATCCAAGGACCCTCCACACACATCCATAACACCATATCAGACAGACATTAGGCCTGGATATTCAAAGATGCACACACACCGAACATTCTGATTAATTACACCTAGCAGCAAGCCATCGCACGTGCAACCCTGCAAAGGCCCTCCATCACAACAACATATCCAGCGGTGAACAGTCTGCTGGCTGGTCCCTTATGGACATGCCTGCTACCCACAAACTGGGGTGGCAGCACTACAGACAGATCACGTCCATGAAGAGGCACCCCACAGGAACACCCGATACATTATCACATGGGAGATATCTACAATACGCAAATGGGCGGGGTTGGTCTAGCCTAAATGCGGCCCTGTCACTGGCGGGCGCCACGACATCAGGGTGAGAGTGATCCCCCAGCAGCACATCCAGAGTCACCCTGTCTGTGTAGGTGGTGGCCGGGCGTCACTACATACCATTGCCCCTGCCAGTGCCCTAAGTGCCCTGTGCAAGCTAGCATTCCTGGTGCAGAACTCCCACTGCAATGTCTGAGATATAGCCCATGTCTCCCTCTGCATACTCATTAATAGCACATTGGGCAGGTCCAATACTGGCAACAAGTGTTTGGCAGTGTGGGGCTGTGGAAGGGGCATGCAAGCCAAACACCCACTGCGATAAAATATAGACAGACAACACAATTCCACACCTATTAGCCATCATGGTGCTACTATTGAGGAGGTTAATTCTAGTCCTACTGTCCCACCAAACCGTGTGCTGGGCACAGCAAGGCCTGGATATGCTTACTCTGTACTGCTGGGGGTCAGCCTCCTATCAGGGTGGAAAACACCTGTCGAGCAGGCAAGGGCTGGAGGTCTACGCACCGCAAACACGCTAAACAGATTGTTCGGTATTGGGGTCAACTTATGCAGGTATGGTAGCGTAAACGATATGGATATCTATATCTGACCAGTAATCCTAGTACAAGCATCTCAGAAAGCTTGTGTACCGTATACCTCATGTGTAAATGGGTTCCACTTGCCTATGTATGCAGGTGCTAGGTATTGGGAGATGCACGCAGGGTCCAATGGTTTCTTGCCCTCTCCAGGAGACCAATTGGGCCAATGTGGCCTGTGGTGGGGGTGTGTTGTGTGTCTGTCCCTGTTGGCTTGTTGCCATCTTTACGGCATAGATTCCCAACTCCAGTACCAGATGTGCAATCACACTGAATCGTGGTTTACCTGCCTGTTTCCTCATGAATATGCATGAGCTACATCTTACATGCCCATGCGGGGTGGTTTTTTGCCTAGATATACAGCACAGGCATTTGTATGAGTGGCAGCATGGAACCCCTGGACTGGTGTGAGTGGCCTCACGCCGTACTGCATTAGGGAGATTCTTGCTTCTAGGTACTGAGCCCCTGTACAGATGGTGTCTGTGCTCAGCTGGGGTTAAAGATATATGTAGTTACCCATTGCATATGTCCTCCGCCACGAAAGGTAACCTTGTCCTTACTATCACTGTGTAGCTGTGGGAAAAATGATGTGGGAAGGATGGCGGTAGCCCCAGCTGGGCTTTGAACCTGTGACCTTCTGTTCTTGTATGCACTGTCTGTGTGCACTGCACCACCTTGTAGCCACAGATTGGCTGGATTCCCTAGAATGTCCATGCCTGTGGATCCGGCAGGGCCTGTGTGTTGCAGTGGACTGTGCCAGCCTGCACATGGCTTGGCCTCTGTCCTCTGTGGCTAGCTGCCACTGCCCCCTGCACCACATTTACTCGTGCGCCAACATTCTGGCATGAGCTTCTCTCAGAAAAAGCAGATGACCTGATGCAATGTGCAGTACGGGACTGCATTTGGGGGACTTGGCTGTAGGTATGCCCATTGTTGTGGTGTGTGTGCGGTGTTTATTTATTTATTATTTATTTCTTACATTTCCTTTTATACCGCGCTATTTAAGAACAGTGCGGTTTACAAAAAACATTGAATCAACACATCTCATTTTAGTGATTTGTGCTTACAATAAACATTTAAAATAACTCGGGTATACAATGAACAAGTGTCTTAACAGTTATGCACAGTTAACAGTTTCTTAACGGTGTTGGGTAACATATGGGTGTTTTCCCCATGCTTATGTTCCCTGCAATACAGGGGTGTCTGCTCTATCTTTGTTTAGTGGTGGGTAAAATATATGGACAGGGCTGGCAAGTGCCCCAGCTGGGATTTGAACCCTCTGGCCTTCTAGTCCTAGAGGTCATGGCTATGTCCTCTGCACCACCTATGGACCACAGAGACCCGTGCAGAGCCCCTGGAGGTAGTAAACTTGGCAGGATGGACGTCACAAACCCTGCTGTATGCATGTTTACTGTGGGCTCCTTCACCCTGTGTGGTGACAAACGTGCAAATAAACCCCGGGAATGACCACGGAACAAAGGGGGAAAACATATACCCAAGCTGGGCAACAGTGATATTAATGGGCAACCCTAGATAACACTCCCAGGAGAGCTCCAGAAAAAGGGAAATGTTTTTTGGACGAGTCTCCGCTCCGTACACCTTTCCATAAATCATTTCCTTTTTTTTGGAGCTGTCCTGGGTGTGTTATCTGGTTTTGCCCATCACTATAACTGTTCCCCAACTGAATTACTATTTTTCATATTTTTGTGGTGGTCATTTTCTATTTATAATTGCACTTTTGTGCTGTGCACATGTATCACACTGCTCACGTTTTGCAGGTTTCCCAGTTTTGCTGTACATTGCTGACGGAAATGGTTTTCTCTTCCCTTTAAATGCATTCTAACGCAAGTGATTCACTCGCCGCTATTTGTCTTTGGAAATTCAGCCCTGATAATGTGCGGGCTCCTCTCCCCTCCCCTTCCCTGCCCATTAACCCCTTCTCTCCGCCCCTCCGGGCCTTCCTCCACCCTCCGTTAGCCTTTCCACGCCTCTATCGGACATTTGCGGGCACGTACTTGTGCGGCACCCGTTACTGTGACGCGCAAGTGTGCGGGGCTTCATCGCACATTTGCGGGGCGTTTAAGCGCTCTTTAAGTACCACTTTTAGTGCGCTATTTTGCGGCGCGCTAATTAGCGGTTTTTAGTAAACATGCCCCAAGGACTTCACCCAATGGATTGTACAAAAAATCAAAATTGACTACATCTGTGGAAGTCAACAATGGAAAAGCTCTATAACATCAACAAAGACAAATCCTGGAGTTGACTGTGGTACAGATCACCAACTACTAGTATGCAAAACTCAAACTAACGTGAAAAATAGCAAGTCATTCATGGATGTGGAAAAATATGACCTTGAGAATATACCACCAGCAATGTTCCCTCTAGTTTCTGTAGGGCTGTGTGCGCATAAAATATCAGCTGTGCAGCTTTTGAAGGAAGGTTAAATTTTTGTGCACCACATAACGACACTCGGAGTTATATACTATTAAAATTTGACTACACGTCAGAATACAGTATATACACCAAATTCATTGCACTAGAAAATATTGCAGAACTTGTGAAAACTGTTAATACACAACAACTTTTAAATTTTAAGACGTCTGTGTTGTTTCTATCAGAATCAGAACCGTAATTTTTGTGCGCTCTGTTGTAAAGTATGTGCGCTCGCTCGGCAAGGTGTGTGCGTGCGCACACGCGCATAGCTTGGAGGGAACAGTGACCACCAGAATTTAAAGACTGCCTGCAAAAATCGATTTGCTGCTTTAGATACAAATGATAGAACTCCAGAAGAGTTATGGGATGACATCAAGAAAGTTGTGTTGGAAGAAAGTGAGAAGTCTCTACAAAAGATAAAAAGCAAAAATGCCCAAAATGGATGGCTGAAGAAACTCTGAAAATTGCCCAGAAACACAGTGAAGCTAAGGCCAGAAAAGAAAGAGAAGCAATCACAGAACTTAACAGAGATTTCAAACATGCATCACGACAAGACAAGGAGAAGTACTACGATGATGCATGTAAGGAAATAGAAGAAGAAACTATTAGAAGAAGAACAAAATCAGCTTTTCTAAAGCTACAAGATTTAAAGAAAAAATTTCCAGTCTTGAATTGGAATGTTAAAAGATGCTCAATGTTGAATGAGCTGAGAAGATCAAGAAAAGGTGGAAAGAATATACAGTCATACAATAAAGATCAAGTGGACCCACTGACGTTTCAATCTATACCTTTTAATCAGGAACCATCGGTGATCAAAGAAGAAGTCGAAGCAGCATTGAAAGCCTTACCAAAGAACAAAGCACCTGGCATCATGCATTCCCACTGAAGTATTACAACAATCAATGCAGCTGCTACCATACTTACAAGGCTCTGCCAGGAAATGTGGAAGACAATATCATGGCCAACTGACTAGAAAAGAACTGTGTTTATACCAATACTAAAGAAAGGTGATCCAACTGACTGTGGAAATTATCGCACAATCATTCTGATCCCACATGCCAGCAAGATTATTCAGCAGAGACTACAACCATACCAGGAAAGAGAACTGTCCTGAAGTTTAAGTAGGGTTCAGGAAAGGACGAGGAACGAGAGACATCATCGCGGATGTGAGATGGATCCTTGAAAAGACTAAAAGAATACCAAAAGGATATCTATTTGTGCTTTATCGACTACAGCAAGGCTTTTGACTGTGTAAACCATGAGAAACTCTGGGCCACATAAAGAAGAATGGGTATACTAGAACACCTGATCATTCTCTTGCACAATCTGTCCATTGATCAAGAAGAAAACAGTTTGAATGGAACAAGGATAAACAGAATAGTTTAAAATAAGCAAAGGTGTATGATAAAGCTGCATACTTTCCCCCTACCTATTTAATTTATATGCAAAACAAATCATCAGAGAAGCAGGATTGTATGAATACAACAGAGGTGTTAAGATTATTGGAAGACTCATCAACAACCTTCACTATGCTGATGATACCGCATTACTGGCTGAAAGTGAAGATGATCTGCAACATTTGCTTCTCACAGTCAAGGAACGTAGTCTTAAAATGGGCCTGCACCTTAATGTAAAGAAGACAAAGATCCTGATAACTGGCAAATCAATAAATTTAATGTTGATGGAGAAGAAATCAAAAATAGTTGACAATTTTAACCTACTTGGATCAACTATCAATAAAGATCAACAAGCAGTCAAGAAGTCCTGATGATGCATTGCTCTTGACAGAATGGCTATGAAGGACCTAGACAAGATTCTGAAGATCAGAGATGTCTTTCTCCATACAAAGGTCTGAACTCGTTCAAGCCATGGTATTTTCGTTAACATCATATGGATGTGAAAGTTGGACAGTGAAAAAGATAGAAAGGAAGAAAATTGATGCCTTTGAATTATGGTGCTGTTAATAGATACTGTATATACCATGGACTGCCCAAAGAAGAAACCAATCAGTACTAGAGGAGATCAAACCTAAGCTTTCTTTAGAAGCTCAGATGACAAGACTTCGACTTTCTTACTTTTGATACATCATGCAAAGAAAGAGATCATTAGAGAAAGACGTCATGCTTGGCAAGGTAGAAGGTCAACACAAAAGAGGAAAGCCAGCAATGAAATGGATCAATTTAATAACAGTAGCTATGGGTGCCACTCTGTCAACAATGAGCCACCTGGCTGAAGATTGAACACAGTTTTGGACAACTATCCAGAGGGTCGCCATGAGTCGACACCGACTCAATGGCACTTAACAACAACAAAACAACAAAACAACAAGAACATAACTAGAAGAAACCTGTAGTCATCATGCTTTTTGACGCTATTACAAAAGTCCATGATTGTAAAAAAATATGTTACTATGAAAAAAAAAACACTGAATGTCGCTTGCATTAGATAGGTAACCATTTGCAGGAACCAGAAAGTGTACATTTGCCAATAAATTACACAGGTACACTACCAAAAAACTGCCTCCAGTTTTGCAACTGATTCCTATAGATTTTGGGGTGCTGATCCAGGAAAAAATAGCCACAATGTTCCTTCACGTCACGTTTTCTTGCAATATTAGATTTCTTACCCATATAATGAATGTTCACTTAATTTCTTTTTAGCCGACTGCAGTTTATTTTCTTGGACCAAAATAGAGGTTGTAATGGTTAACTAACTAGAAACACTCCCTCATGATATTTTAGAGTGTTTTGTATTCATTTTATACATTAACAGGACAATTGGGAGGCGGGGGGCTAAATCCAGTACTCGCGCTGGCGCATGTTCTTTCCTGTTCGCCTCGCCTCGTTTCGCTCACTCAAACACGGTGGTTGCGACATGAACGTTCCTGTCCAAATTTCAGTTTCTTGCAAGTTCATTATTACCTTTTGTTTGCTCAGTCGTAATCCAGCTTTATTCCGAAGTGGTTTCACTACAGTTGTAGTTTGCAGTGCTGTGTATTTGTGATGGCTCACAGAGCCAGAGGTTGCGTCAACTCTCCGTACAGTTTTTTGTTTTATTTGTGGGGAATATACCGTGAAAAAGCGGCAGAGGAACATTTCTGCATTTATTAATATGTATATTTCGCCTATTTCGGTTTGAAGTTAGGCGATCAAGACAAACCGTGGGCTCCTCACAAAGTGTGCAAGACATGTGAGGAAGATATACGCTTATGGATGAAAGGTAAAAAACAAGCATTTCGTTTCGGAATACCTATGATGTGGCGTGAACAAAGAGACCACAGCAGTGACTGCTATTTTTGCTCTTGCATTGTGGAGGGATACAACTTAAAAAATAAGAACGTAATAAGTTACCCCAACCTTCCCTCAGCAATTAGGCCTATGCCTCATAGCAACGAAGTACCTGTGCCTGAACCACCAAAATCTTTGGATCATATTTGTGTGGACGGTTCTGATCATTGATGAGACTCATCAGATGGCTTTTCCCGATGAGTCCAGTACTTCCGAGTGTGAAACTGAACCAGATCCGAAACCTGAACTTTTCTCTCAAGCTGAATTGAATGATTTAGTCCGGGATTTAGGACTCCCAAAAGATGCTGCCCAACTGCTAGGTTCTCGGCTTAAACAGAAATATCTATTGTCACCAGGAACAACTTTTTATTGGTACCCGCAACCGCCGAGACACAATTTTTTGAAGTATTTCAGCAAAGAGGAAGATTTGGTATTTTGCAACGATATATACGGAGTGATGGAAAAGTTTAAACTCAAGTATGATCCTGCTGAATGGCGGCTGTTCATTGATTCGTCAAAAGACAGCATAAAAGGTGTTCTTCTTCATAATGGCAACACATTCGCTTCAGTTCCTATTGCTCAAATCTGTTATTCTCCAAGAAAAATACGAGAATTTGGCCCTGATTCTTCAGAAGATTCGTTATGATGAGCATAAGTGGATGATTTGTGGAGACTTTAAAATTCTATCCATGCTATTAGGGCAGCAATCCGGTTTTCACCAAATATCCCTGCTTCCTTTGCTTGTGGGATAGCCGGGCCCGCGACCTACACTGGGGGAAAAAAGACTGGCCAATTCGGGAGTATTTGAGACCCGGTGAGAAAAAATGTTCTTCATGAGAGCTTGGTACCTCGTGATAAAATTCTATTACCACCTCTCCACATTAAGTTGGGTCTCATTAAGCAATTCATCAAGTCCCTTCCAAAAGATGGTGAGTGCTTTTCGGTACCTTTGCTCAAAGTTCCCCCGACTTTCTGAAGCAAAGCTAAAGGAAGGAGTTTTGTTGGCCCTGATATAAGAAACTCATTTCAGATGGAGCATTCGCTGAAACGATGTCTGAGAAGGAAAAAGAAGCCTGGGATTCCTTCAAGGATGTTGTTCTCAAATTCTTGGGGAACAGGCGGGATGAGAACTATAAGGATATTGTTGCCAGGATGCTCAATGCCTTCAAAGAACAAGGCTGTAACATGAATGAGTCTGAAAGTCCATTTCTTGCACTCCCATGTGAACTACTTTCCCGAAAACTTGGGGGCGTACAGTGAAGAACAAGGTGAAAGGTTTCACCAGGACATCAAGGACGCAGAGAGAAGGTACCAAGGAAGATGGAACACCACTATTATGGCTGATTTCTGCTGGTTGCTGCTGCGGGAAACCCCAGATGAAAAATACACCAAGCAGCGCACCAAGAGAAGCATTCGGGGGAAGAAGAAACGGGCCCACCAGGAGATTGATTGACCCAAGAATGACTTTAAAATCTAAACTGTGTTGACAAATATCGTGTTTTACTAAACTTTGAAATAAAAATTTGCTAGTTATTACCACAGTGTCGGATCTCATTTATTAGAATTTTATTTTCACACCATCGGGTGTTTGTCTTCATGTATTGCAATGGTGCGGTTTGCGTTTTCTATTCTTACATACATACCTGTACAACATTTTTTGCACATTTCTTTGCTTTGCTTTGTGTCTAACCTCGCTCTTATATGCTCAATGTTTGTGCACATGTATGTGGCTGTTTTAAGTGCAGACAATTTTGCTACCATCACAGTGTGTTTTGTTGACATTACTCTATTCTTATGTGCTGCCTTGTTACAATTTTCTTTATTCTTATTTGAATAACTACTAAACAATTAGTATAAAGAATTCATCCAAGAAACTTTTATCTCGATCGCACTCAATCTGAAACGTTCACCTCAAACTGCTAACCCAATGTAGCAAAAAATCTGTACGTGATGGAGCAAAACTGGTTACCAGATTTGGATTCAGCGCACCAAAAAACGTAAGAATCAATCGAAACATTAGAGGCAGTTTAAAAAAAATTTTTTTTAGTGTACCTGTGTTATTGTAGCTCATTTGATAATTGCTCAATATTGGCAAAGTTTTTCTTAATTAGTATAAAGTGCTCGTAGAAGATGTGTTTTTGGCTTCAGACCCACAGTTTTTACATCTTTATAATTTCCCTATCACAGATCTGTAAGAAGTTTCCATTCCCAGTATTGTCCCGCATCACGCAACACAGGCTCTCAGAAATACAATAATTATTCAGAACAGGAGAGGCAGTGGACTCCCCGCACTCACATTCTTTCTCAACACACTCCCTTATTGCCTCCTCCTGGCTGTAATTGGCAGCCAAGTTTTGGTTAGGATCAAATCCCCATTAGAACTCATATGGCCGTGGAGAAGGGAAATAACAGGAGGATAAGCCAGAGAGGATCATTTAAGAGCTGGATGGAGAGTGATAATTACACTACCAAGCATTTCCTCACTCCATGCCTTCTGTTCTTTCATCTGACTGCTTACCTTTTGCCTGTACTCATGCCGCTATTTCCTGGCCTCTCAAAACTTCCTAGGACAGTATTACGATATAGTTATAGTTTATTTACTTGATATACCACCTATAACAGGTAGGCAGTTAAGGGAGTTATATTCAGGTATGCGCTGCAGACAAATATTCTGGTGAGACCTTAGCAAATGCCTTACAGAGGCCCCTCCCTCACTGAAATACAGGCAGTGTCTGTTGTTGAGGCAATCTCTAAAAGGCCTATAAGGATCCAAAGGCTTCCCGTAAGGTTAGTTGAAAATTATCAGGTTCTCATGGTGGAAATCAGGAACCATAGAAGGATACTGTGAGAAAAATGACAGAGAAAGTGACCTTGAAGAACAAATGAGGCAAAACGCTCAAGAATACCTTTCAAGGCATATTGCCTGCAATGGTCATGTATTGGTGAAGCTGGAAATCAAGATACCTCTGTGTGATCCTACCCCCATTGCATAGAGCCACCGGGGTGGGCTGGCGGGCGGGCGGGCGGGCAGGCAGGCGGGGGGTGGGATCCTTGTTTTGTTTTATAAAATGTTTGTGTTGTATCATTTTTTAAAAACATTTTCATTTCAGGGCTATTTTGTTTATTAAAGAGGTGACCATGGCTGCTGTCCAAACGAGAAGCATAGCTAAAAGGTTACTAGAGGTTTCAAGCAAATTTAAAAAAAAAAAAGCAATTAACTTTTTTCCTCATGGTCAGAGGCTGTATTTAAACTAGTGAGCTTTAGGTTAGGAGGAAGCCATCTTGTAGGAAGTGCTATTATGTCTCCATGGAAACTGGCTCTTGCCTGCCTGCTCTTAACTGTGTCTTGTACTGATGGTGATCTTTGTTCCTGTTTCCTAATTGCCCAAAGTTTATCTGGTCTGAAGCTCTGTGCGAAACCCTTCCTGTTTTGTTTTGCCTTGTGAATCTATTGAATTCTGCTCTAGACATAGATTTGCTCCAAAGACCTATCTTTTGTCATGCTTTTTTGCCAGAACTTTGTAAAAACATGTCTAAGTATACTATCAGAGATAGCCTAATCCTGGTTGTCCAATTAGTAATGATCACAGATTTTTGGATTTTTTTAATGTCATGTTCGGATTAAAAATCCTATATTGTCTATGGGGTATGTTTACTAAACCACGGTGAAGTCACCGGCGGTAAGGGCAGCATCAAGGTGCCTGAAGCCATATAAGGCAGTGGGTGGGTAGGGGGTGTGCTGGCGTTAGAGTGCCTTGGGCCATTTAACGTGAGTTAAGAGGACCAAGTGCTGTAAAGTGATAAGACATCCTAAGGAGAGACAAGGCATCTTAAGGCATATCTTAAGTTGTGCTAAGGCATCTTAAGATGTGCTAAGACATCTCCAGGCACCTTAAGATGTAGTAAGGTGCCCTAATAACTGCGTTATATGGTGGTTGAAAGAAGCCAGGAAGACAGCATTTACAATATTTGAGATACATCTCTGCTGGCACTTGATACAGGGCATTTGTCCCGAAATGTGCACGTCGTGCGTGGAGATTTACTGCTGCTTACCTTTCTACTTGGTTTCTGAAGCGAGTGACTGAAGCAGATACAATTTTTGCTAAGTTAAGTACCTCTAAAAAAAAATTTTTTTAAAAGTTTTTTAAAGTTTAATTAAAAGGGAGACAACTGAAGGTAAGGCACGAAGTACAAAGTGTGTGCCTTTTTCAGTAGTATCCGACAAAATATAAGTGTCACTTTTTGAGGGTTTTTTGGTGATTTTGTTTGAACATTGTTTATTTATCACTGAATTGGGATTTTTTGGGTGAGACTAATAGGAGATAAGGCAACCTAAGGAAAGACAAGGTGCCCTAAGGTGGAAGGCATGCACCTAAAGCAGGACCACAACTGTAAACCAAAAGTTGGACAGAGCACCAAGGAATGTCAATGGAAAGGTGATGGAAAGAAGGATAGGTGGGAGCTGATGGACCTACCATACTGATGGGCACCTATTTGGCAGCCAGTAAAGTGGACGAGCATGTGGGAGGCAGCTGTACTGATGCATTGGTGGTGTCAGTGTAAAGTGCCGCAGTGACAGTGTGTGGCATAAGTTGGGGAAGACGTGTGCCCCAGTGGAGGCAGAAGTGGAAGGATGTTTGCAGCAACAGAAGGACAGAGTAGTAGTGGGTATGTGCAGATCAGGCACAGGAGAGGGGAGCACAAAGAGCTTTAATGCAGAAAAGGGTACCAGTGTAGGTCATGGGGTAGCAGGACTGTATACAACCGACAGGCAGATAGATGGTCTGAAGAACCGATGACATGGGCTGGCAGCACAGTTCTGCAGAGCCCTGACTGTAACAGGCATGAAAATGATCTGAGTAGCACAGTCACACACAAAATAGGTAGGGATTGAACCCCTATCCCCTGCATAGAAAGACCTTGTACTAACCAGTATGCTTCACCTCCATACCTCAATGCACATCAAAGGCTGGATACAAAGAGACTGCAGGTCACTGCATTAAGTTGATGTGTGTGCCAGTATAGGGTAGCCCACCAATACCCATGATACAGTGTACATGCAGAACAGCAGTCTACAGCTGAACACCAAATGGAGAATGTACGTATCCATCACCACAGCTCAGTCAGAGGACCGGACAGTGTGTGATACAAGCACAGAGAAGCTACAAACTGTGCTACTGAGCAGTGTCGGTGGTTATCCTGAGGGTGAGGATGTGCGCCCAGCACCTGCCTATACTTCATATTCCCATCACTATCAGTGTGTGCAAGTAGTCTCTGCAGTGTGATTATACTAGTTATATTTGGACCGGGACCCACCTGGAACAGTGCATTGTTATACCCAGTGTTACAGTGCTGATATCATGGCCACCTACTATCAGGGAGGAGGCATGTCCAGACTAGCATGAGGTTTATTTAGCAATGCTTATATACCATTTCTCACCAGGTCAAAGCTGCGTACAGTCAGGTACAGTGCATAGTTCCTATGTCCCCAGCAAGCTAACAATCTACATACTATACCTGAGGCAATGGAGGGGGATGTGGCTTACTCACAGCCACAAGGAGTGCCTGTGAGACCAGAAACCCCAAGTTCCCCCCAGACAGAAAGCACACCCATATTGCTAGATGTAGACACTATATAGCACTATGTGGCTACATAGCTGTGCCGTGGTCACTGCTCAGTCAGAGTGAGAGTGTCATCCCACCATGACATGCTGTGGCCACCTGCTCCATGCAGGTGGTGGTCAGGCACTATAATGTCCCAAACCATTGCCCTGCCCTGATGCAGACACATCCTGCCCAATCCGCCCTGATCTGGCCAAACCCACAATACTTTGCTCCTCATCATGCACATTTGCAGGCTAAAACTGGACACAGTGTAGGCAGTGTGAGGCCCAGTGAGGAGTAGAAAGCAACAAAACAATGGATAGACACACACACACACACACACACACACACACACACACACACACACACACATATTGCAGCACTGTGCAAGCATAGGGATGGTTGGCATCCCTGCCTACCACACTGGTCCAAATCTCAGTACAGGCATTGCTAAGGTGTGCTCATTGTGCAGGAGCTAGTGGTAGTGCTCTGGTGCTAACTGCTGCTCCATGTGTGGGAGCCAAAAGCTGTGGATAGTGGAGCCTGTCTGTGTGGGTGTTTGTACCCATGTTGGCCGATGCATCGGGGACTGCACATATTTGTGGTATATCCGCAATGTGGGGTAAAAGGATGGGATATGCACTGCAAGGTCTACAGCCAGGAACCAAACCAATGACTCTCTGCACCACAACACACCAACTGTGTGTATTGCACTACAGTGCTGTTGCATAAGGATATTGGTCCCTGGAGCCAGCATGTTTCCAATTAGACATACCTTGGCATGTTGCACTGTGAACGGTGCACTGGAACAGGGCTTGGCCTTTGTTTGCTGCAGGCGGGTGTCGCTGCTTCATACACCACAACCCCCCCCCCCCACCATGCTGACAAGCCCATGTGCTGTCAGTGATGGTGGTTATAGAGACCCAGGCCAGCCAACATGTGGGTAGGCGGGCATCTAGGATGCAGGGTCTGGGTTTGGAGGCAAACATGGACATTCATGCATCCCCCATCACCACCTGCCAATGTTCTGTCCCTTCCACCTGAGGGTGTCAGGTTAGAGGTCTAGAGACTATTGGCTAGGGTGGACCGAGTAAACGTAGGTTGATTGTACCCATTGCGGACTACTGGGTATAAATATGTTTCAGATGACACGTGGTCAAACCCTGCAATGCCTTACCAGGGGATAAAGTAAAGGTTGTTCATTTAGCTGGGTTGAAAAACAGTTTGGGACATTTCCTGGGGAAGGTCCATACACTCTCGTTAGGGAGGTCCTCAGATATGCACTGATTGCCCCATTTCTGGCATTGTGGTTCCTGTGTTTTTTGGGGTTCCTGCTGGTACGTATACCCTAGATGGGACACTGTGGAACACAGAGTACTGGGCATGTTGGACCTTGGTCAGATGCTTTCGTGCATATTTTCAGTTTCTGTGTTCCTATGTGCCACCTAGTCAACTGCCTAGGCTTCCCTGTGCCCCAGCTGCCCCCACTACAGGTCCCACCTGCGCCCTCCTTTGCCAGATTTGCACCATCATCATAGTGCCATTTTCCTATTTGGGCTCTATGCTGCTGCTGCAAATAGAGCACTACTATCATTCTTCTTGGGTTTACCTGCCTGTGCAACACATTGCAGACGTATTTAGGCTGTCCTCAAAATGCACCCTTACTGACAGGTTTTGATACACGGTTAAAGTTCCTGGTGATAAGGTGCAGGCGGTAATGTAGCAGGGCCTTGTTCCCACCCACTCCCTGCCCATTGACCCCCTACTCTCCGTCCTCTCTCTGCCCGTAGTATGCTAACGCTGTGGGTAACGTTAGCGCACACTAACGTACCGTTTACCACACGCTAACGATGCACTTGCTACCTTACTGCAGTTAGTAAACATCCCCCTTTATTTCTCATGCCATTTCAAATGACTGCACATCCCTAAATAGCAGTAGAGAACATTCCCTTACCAAGTTTCTAATGCACAAGGAGTATAGTTCAGCTTTGACCTGCAACCCACCTCCCCAGATGGACCTCCCAATAGGTCAACTAGATACTATTCCAGAGTATGTAGAACAAAAATATATCGCATACAGGTCAGCCGGTCCATAGCCAGCAACTCAAAGCAAAGCATGGTTGAAGATAACACTGCACCTCTGGTTAGACAATGGCAAAAAGCAATGCCTACTGCCCCTCAATGAATTGTTACTTGATAGAAAGACAATGTTGACACACCCTAGAAGCAACTGATTCTACACAGTGCTTCCTAAAATGTCTCAGTGATTGCAACATGGAATATTTATTTATTTATTTAACTACCTTTATATACTGTTTTCTCACTGAACATGGCAGCTACCATACGCACAAGGGAAAGGGGAAGCAGAAGAAGAAATATTTACATACATATGTTTGTTATTCACCTGTGCATTAGACTGGTGTATATAACCTCTTCATGCTAATATATCATCTTGATTTTGCCACCACTAATGCTGGAGTAGTGGAGTAATGTAAGTACCTTAAGACCTTTAGAGAAAAGTTCCACGGTTCACAGAGGAGTCTTGTCAGCCCTCCATCCTATATATTCACCCTGCTGGTCCACTACATAATCTGCTTGACCATGGTTGTTTAAGAACCTATGTGCCCATGTATGATGATTATCATGATATAAGGTTTCAGTACCCTGGAGAGCCAGAGTTTTGCACAAAATTGCACCACAGTGGCACCAGGGTAGTGGCAGGATTTGGGGACCTGTCTAGGTTTTGAAAGATTTTTGTGTTTTTCAGTGCTTGGAGTGTCTTTTGTGAAATATACTGTAATATGGTCACTACTCCGACTGTTTCTGGGCACTGGAGAAAGTAGTATTCCAAACTAGTGAAAGAAGGTTTCTGGGCTCATGCCTATTTTCATATAATGTATATCACTCCAGTGACAATTATCACTGGGGTGAGAGCATGAATGAAGCACATTCCATGCTCTATGTCTGCAAAAGACAGGCATCAGTGTGCCTCAGCGTAGCTGCACTTAGATGTGAACTGTGCAGGACCAGACCTTTTCTGCTGTGATAGTGATGGTTACCATTTTGAAAATAATGTCTTTCTGGATATTGAAGTTGGCCACTTGGTTGCTAGATTTCAGTGCAGAAACTAGAATTTGCCAACCGTCACTGAGGGTGAGCTTGCAATGTGAATCATGCAAGCACAACTTATTTATGTCAGTGCCACTATCCAAACTGCAGACACCCAACGCTTTTCTGAAATTACAAAATTTAAAGTTTCTTGTAGTTAGATGAAGCTCTCATCTTTTTCGGAAGTTCAAAGTGAGCTACATTCAGGTATAGTAGATATTTTCCTATCCCAGAGGGCTTACAATCTAAGTTCACATCTGAGGCAATGGAGAATTAAGTAAGATGACCAAGACCACAAACAGCAGCAGTGGAATTTGAGCCTGGCTTCCCTGGTTCTCAGCCCCCTGCCTTAACCATTCAGTTATTCTTCCATTTCTCCAAGATACCAATGCCACCATCAAGTCAACTGAAAGAAAAAGCCCTTCTGCAATATCGCATGCATCATCTAACAGCAGTGGGTTGGAGGTGATGATATGCAAAGAAGCAGGAGAGCAAGCTAAGGGCATCACCATTATGAGATGTTGATAATTCCAACAACATAGCAGCTGAACATGTTCATATGCATGTTCCCAGGATGAAGAGTAAGGATCGACTCTTATTGTATATCTTATAATATGCATTTATATAATTGCACATGCTGCTTTTATAAAATAGGTGCCTTAACAGCTAAGGCACCCTATTATAAAATGACCAAGTGCATTGGCTGTTTGAAATATGCCATAGAGTCTATGGGGTATGTTTACTAAACTGCGGTAATGTCATTCACGTTAGGTTCTGTGGTAAAGGTACAGATGCCCATATAAAGGCGTGGGCAGTGCATCGTTACAGCAAGCCATATCAGCTAACACATGTTACAAACTAATGCGTGCTACAAGGCACCTTATAAGGCACCTTACAAGACACCTTATAAGGCACCTTACAAGGCACATTACAAGGCGCCTTGTAAGGTACCTTGTAAGGTGCATTGTAGGGCGCCTTGTAAGGTGCCTTGTAAGGTGCAGGTCACCACACAAACTGTCTGCTCTGAGTGCCAGGATAGGGTAACCCCACCAGTACCCATGATGCAATGCACATGCTGAATAGCTGTCTACAGCTGATCAGCAATGGGGTCTGCACCTCTACGGTACCTCAGATTTGAAAGACGAACTGACGGTGCGTGATACTGGCACAGAGTAGCTACAGACCATGCCATTGTACAGGTTCTGTGTTCTCCCTGAGGGATACGATGGGTGCCCAGCACTAGGTCCGTAGTACATGTGGTGCTAGTGATCGGCCCTGCGAGACATCCCCCATCACTACCAGTGTTTGACAGGTGTTCCTTGCAGTGCAGCTGAAGGTAATTCAGTGTCCATCATTATCCTGCAATCACATGGGGCCCTCTAGGACCATACACCACCCAGATTAGTGTGTACCCCATGTTAGGGTCTGGCTGACATGGGCACCTGTCATCAGAGCAGAGGGGTTTCCAGACTTGCATTAGGTTTGTGTAGGTCAAAGTGGTATACTCTACATACCCCAAAGGGCTCACATCACCCTTTTTGTAGGTAAGGGACAGGTACCCCAACCCCCAGGAAGCAACCTCCATCCAGCTGGTACAGTACAGCCCTCCAGGGCTGGTAGGCCAGAGCCATACCTGTGGCTGGGGCAGTGGTAGATTAGCAGCAATGATGGGGTTAGCTCTGGAAAACCCCAACTGCCTCATACCACTCTCTGCCAGTCACCAGCAGACAGCCCAGTCAGACTGCACTGTATAGATGTTCCAACCATGCATAGTCTAACTGCAGATAGTCCTATGTGCACCAAGCAGGCATCTCAGTGATTAGGACCCCAGCACTAGGAACACAAACATATCACTACAGATAGTGTAGAAAGCTATGTGGGAACCTAGACATGCCCTGGTCAACTGCTCAGTCAGAGTGAGTGCCCTCCCAGCATGCCATTCTGTGGCCACCCTCTCCATGCAGGCGGTGGTCAGGCACTACAGTGTCCCAGCCATTTCCCACACCATGTGAAGATGCATCCTGGCCAATCTGCCCTGTCCGGGCAATACCCACAACACTTTGCTCATTATGCACATATTCAGGCTAACGCTGGTAACAGTGGGACATTGTGGGCCCGATGAGGTGTGGGCAGCCACAAAACAATGGATAGACATACACACACACATTCCTATTGCAGCATTGTGCAATGATAGGGGTGGTTGGCAACCCTGCCCGCCCCACTGGTCCTGATCACAGTGCTGACATTGCTAAACTGTGCAGGAGGTAGTAGTAGTGCTCTGGTGATAACTGAAGCTCAATGCTGGGGCCAACAGCCTGACTCTCCATGCGTCTTTGGATTGTGGAGCCTGTGTGAGTGGGTGTTTGTACCCCTGTTCGCCGCTGCTTTGGGCTTTGCACATGTTGCTGTTGTATCTGCATTGTAGGGTAAAACATAAGGGACATACTCTGCAGGAACCACAGCTGGGGCTTGAACCTGTGACCCTCTGCTTCTGGACACACTGGCTGGGTGTACTGCACCAAACTGTTGCCACAGATGCATGGTGGTCCCTGGGGCTACCTGTACATTTCCTCAGCCAGACCTTTTATGTTGCACTGCACACCACGTACTGATACCTGGTATGGCCTAGGTCAACTGCAGGCAGGCGCCACTGCCACCTCCAGCACGGGCACACCCCTCCCCTGCCATGCTGACATGACCATATGCTGTCGGTGCTGGTAGTGCGCAGTCCCAGGCCATTCACTGTGTGGGTAGGTGGTCGCCTAGGGAGCGGGGCATGGGGCATACATGAGCATCCTTGCATCCCCCCCATCACCGCCTACCAATAGTCTATCCCTTCTGCTTGGGGGAGGGTTGGCTGGGGGGATGTCAGGCCAGTGCTCTGGCAACTGTTAGCTTGGGTGGACCAGGTAGATGTAGGTAGATTGTGTTTGGTCTTTGTCAGCTGTTGTCATGCTGATTTCCAGTTTCTATGTTCCTATGCGCCACCTAGGTGCCCGCCTAGTCCACCCTGTGCCCAGCTGCCCCCGCTACATATCCCGCCTGCAGTCCCCTATGCCCCACTTGCACCATCGCCATAGTGGCCTTTCATACTTGGGCACTATGCTGTTGCTGGAAATGGAGCACTACTAGCATGTTTCTTGGGCTCCCTGTCTATGCTGTACATTGCTGACACTGAAATGGTTTCTCTGTCCTGCAAATGTGCATCTAATGGCAGGTTTTCATTTGTGGTACGATTCAGCACTTCATTTCAGCGCGTTAGTGTGCAGGCAGCCACTCCCCGCCCATTGACCCCTTCCCCCTGCCCTCTCTTCACCCTTTACGGTGTTTACCGCGGCGGCCGGGGACGTTAACGATCATCAGGTAACGTTAACGCGCATTAATGTTACATACCGTGCGTTAACATTACCTAATGATCGTTAATGCACAACTAACTCAGATCGTTAACGATACAACTAACTCAGAACATAGCAGCAAGGATAATAATGAATATAAACTCAATAGAGCATATCACACTGATCCTGGCTGAACTTCATTGGCTACCCATCTAATGCAGAATAAAATACAAAATTATTTTAACCACATTTAAACTAATAAATAACTTAGCACCATCTGTACTCAATACACTCATTAACGTAGAGATAGATAAACGATCACAAAGGAGCAGAAAACACAAATACTATAGCAGTTCCAAAAGATTGCACAAGAGCTAAAAAACAAACCAACATGAGGGCCTTCTCCCATTCGGCACCTATCCTATGGAATAATCTGCCTGACAACATTCGCCAACTAACAGACATAAAGGAATTTAGAAAAAAACTAAAAACCCATTTATTCTCATTACACTACAATACACTACCTAATCAGAATACACAAAGAGACACAGGTTAACATCCATACTACAATACTACATAACAAACAACAGATAATAACATAACCACACAATACTTAACCATACCACACTTATACAGAGTGACAATTCTCCCAATTTATAATTATGTGATTTATCACATTTAAATTATGAATCACAATTTTGATCCATGATATAATTTGTAAGTACCTATAATGTAAATACGTTCTAACATTTTACTGTTCAAATGTTATATCGTTACTTGTAAATAGTTCCACCTGTTCTATGTAAAACGACTAGGTATGCTCTTTCACATACCATATAACTTACTGTTCCTTGTAAACCGCACTTGATACTTGGGAAAGAGCGGTATAGAAATAACTGTTAAATAAATAAATAAATAAATAATGTTACCTAACACATGGTCTGTAATGTTACCGCAGTTTAGTAAACATGCCCCTATGACTAACTATTCGGTAGAGGAGATGAGCTCTGATGAGCAGGATCTGTGTCTTACATCTATATGTACAGAGCTGCGTACACCTTGTAGTGCTATACAAATGATTAGTAGTAGTAGTAGAACACCACTTGGTCAGAGAGAGCATTATGCACCAAGTTCTGCCAAGACTAGGACAGGCGATTTTCCATTCTCATCACCAATATCATTTTATACATGGAAGACAGCTTGAAGTTTGCTCGCTATACTCCTTGGCTCATTGCAAAGGCTGCTGCAGCCTTCCCTGCTTTGCCGGATGCCACTTCAGCCAGTTCTTCCTGTTTTGCTGAGAGCTGTGGGTAGGCAAGCAAAATGGCAATCATTGCACAAGACAGAGCATTTGCACATCCATCTCTAAGCCTGTTCTCTAGTGCTCTCCTGCACTGACCAATGTATGCATATCTATTAGATGAAAAGTGTTTATTTGAACCCATTATTTAGATGGTATTTCTAAAACTATAATTTCTCCCCCTCTCTCTGCTGTTAAAGTGATGCCATTATGCCAATTTCTAATAAGTATGACAAACTACTGCAATTAACTGGTTAAACAACGGTTTTATAGTGAACATATGTGAAGCCAAATGTGTTTTCAAATTAAATTCCCATTGCTTTTTTTGTGTGAAAATGAGATATTTTCAATCAATGTAAATATGATTTGGGAAAATTAGAATTAGTCAGAAGATGAACCTAAATTTGCATCAGCAAGATAAATTACATGCTTACTGGAACCTTAATCAGAGATACATTCTGCACAGGAGAGATGCTTTTTTAAATCATATAAATTTTTACCTGGTTTATAAACATTTGACTAAGAGAAAAGTAATAACCCATAGCTAATAAGATATTTTTAATTCAAAAAAAGTCCAGCGTTTAAAGTTAGTTAGGTGGAGATGCTCAAAACTGTTTAAAGAGAGAAAATGTTCGTCTACAGCTATGCACAGGAAAATGGTTATTTGTTATTAAAATTAATACATGGAAACAGCGTTTTTCTAATGCAAGAAATAAAAGCAATGATTTATTTAGCCAGTTTTTTATACTGCCGTATCCTTCAATCAAAGCAGTTTATATTATTTAATCACTACAAACAGGTACTGGATACTTCCCTCATCCCCAAAGGGCTCACAATCTATGTGTACCTGAGGCAACAGAGGGTGAAGTGACTTGCCCAAGGCCACAAGGAATGCCTATGGGACTAGAACCCCCAGTCCCTCCAGCCAGGGCCGGATTTACCTATACGCCAGTTACGCCGTGGCGTAGGGCCCACAGCTGGCAAGGGCCCACAAAAATTGAATACTGGCGTATAGGTAAATACTAGTATAGTTTAAAAAAAAAGCTGACTGCTGCTGCCGCGGCAGCATGGACCGTCCCGCGGGGCCCCCTCTGAATCCCTCCCTCCCTCCGCGACGGCTGAGCCCCTCCGTGCCGGCTTTGAGAGGCGCGAATGAAGAGTGTCAACCTCGCGTCCTCTTTAAGCCCGCAGGGGCTGATGGGAAATCCCATCAGCCCCTGCGGGCTTAACAGAGACGCGAGGGAGACACACTTCCTTCGCGCCTCTCAAAGCCGGCACGGAGGGGCTCAGCCGTCGCGGAGGGAGGGAGGGAGGGAGGGATTCAGAGGGGGCCCGCGGGACGGTCCATGCTGCCGCGGCAGCAGCAGTCAGCTTTTTTTTTGCTTTTTGAGACTCGAGACTCGAGTGTGTAGCAGTTTTGGAAGCTCAATCTGGTTGTGATTCTGATCCCGTGGGGCTAGAGTTTCCCCGTGGGATCAGAACCCCGGCTACATCTGTGCGTCTGCACAGAAGGTCGGGCCATCGATGTCAGAATCGCACCCAAACAGTTTTTAGAGCTTACCCGTGTCATTCTCTGAATGGTGGTGAGTGTTTAAACTGATATATTTATTTTGTAGTTATGATGTTTTTGTGTTTATATTTTACCAATTATGCACTTCTATATTCCTTGACACAGGCGCTCTTTTTCATGTCTGTTCTTAATAGATTAACTTTGATTCCTTTTTTTATATATGTCATTTTTTGTATTTTAATTATTTGCTATTTATTGGTTGTATATCATTGAATCCACACTTTTTTAATATAATTGTTTTATAATAAGTATTTAGATTATCATATGAGTTTGGCTTTTAACACATACATTTATATTTATTTATTTGTCCATATGTGATGATCATCTTTTACATATACTTTTTATATTTATCTATTGTTTTGCTATGGTTTTGTTATGTTTTAATGATAACCCATGTTGTATTATGGGCCCGATTCTGCAAGGCAATTAGCAATGGGGAGTGGGGTGTCTGTGTGTATGCGTGTATGTGTTTATGGGGCAGGGGTAGGGCATGCACATGTTTGTGAGTGTGTGTGTGTTTTCGGTGCAAGGGTAGTGTATGTGTATGTGTTCGGGATTGAGGTATTTTGTACTGGTATGCAGGTAGTGCAGAGGTGGAGTGCCTGTGTGCATGTATATAACTAAAAGTTAGTATATGGTACCATTATGCAAATATTTATGCAAATGAGGCCCCTTATGTAAATGAGGCCCCGCACCCCCCTTGGGCCGCCCCTGTTTGGGGGCCCACAAGTTTTGTTGGCGTAGGGCCTCACTCAAGGTAAATCCGGCCCTGCCTCCAGCCTGAGATTGCTGTCCCCAGGTGAGAATTGACCCCCTGGCCCTTTGGCCTGAAGTACCATGTCCTAACCACTAGGCCCCAATCATGTTTTTTTAAGATGATGAAAAAAACTCTGCTCAGTTCAGCGCTGAGTAAGAAAAGGGTACATGCCCAGATAAGGATGTAGGTTGCCCCAGTGAGAATTTACCAACTGTTCTGAGGGGGAACGGAAGGGGAGATTTTGAATGTGTCTTTTGAAATCTGCAGGGGAAGACAGCTAATCAAAATTTTTATGTTTGTAGAAGAGAGAACAGGCTTGAGAAAATCCCACCTGTTTACTTTGGAACCAATAACCCGCATGAAGGCATTATTCTCCCTCTTTCTGCTTGTTGTGCCTCTATGCAGCCTAGCCTCCATTTCGCGCTGACCATTAACTTTTGCATTGTGTTGCTACCTTGATATCTCTCTCCTGGTCTATGCATGCCAGCATTTCTCTATCGCTCAGAGCAATTTTGAATTTCTGTACCCCAAATGCATCACTCTGCACTTCTTCGCATTAAAATATAACTGCCAAGCTTTCGACCAGTCTTTTAGTTCTTGTACATTACTTCTCATTTTGTCTGTTCTCTCTCTTTTTTTTTTGTGTAAAGTTTTTTTATTGAAAGTCATAGGCAAAACAAATAATAATATCTTAATATAAACACGCTCAGTACCAATATTACTACACAGCCATTTCTAAATTACCTAAATGCACGGATTTAAAGACTTAAGCAGACATATTTTAGAAAGGAAAAAAAAAAACAGTAGAAGGCAGTCTGTTCCCTCTTTTGAAGATATATTGAACAGAAAGAATAGTCCCTAAGGCACTCCACTGCTCAGCTTTCTTCCTCTAGATGAATTTCTGTTTATCACTACCTTCTGTTTTCCTTATCAAGCAACCAATTTTTAATCCAGTTTATCACCTTAGAAACTACCCCAGGCCTCTCAATTGATTGATTCATGATTCTTCTATGAGGCAAAGGCTTTGTTGAAATTCAAGCAGTCCGCATCCAGCACACACCCTTGATCTAATTCTCTAGTCACCAAGTTGAAATACATCAATTAGATTAATTTGACATGGCCTTCTTATGATGAATTATGCTGCTTTAGACCTTGTAACCCACTGAACTGCAGATAGTTCACTATTCTTTCTTTCAGTAGTGTCTCCGTTACTTTTCTTACCTACCATCGAGTTTTACCTGACCTATAACTTCTCTCTTCTTCTCTGTACTTTTGTGAAAAGGGACCACTGTCATCTTTCTTCATTCCTGCAAAATATCCCCTATCTCTAAGGATCTATTAAACACATCCTTCAGGGAACCCACCAGAAACTGTAGTCATCATGGAGACATTGTTCAGTGAGTCCTCTGAATGACATATGAACATACTGGACTATGATTTGGAGTAGGAGCTATAGAGATGGCCACAATAGAGGAGAAGTTCTCTCTGCCAAAAATAAAACCACTGAAATGCAGGCTATGTGGAGAAAGAAAAAATGCCAGAGAGGGGGAAAGGAGAGGGGAGGAGGATGAGAGATAGGGAGGATTTAGAATTTGGGAAGAGGGTTTGGAGGTAGGGAGAGAGGATTCCAGGAGCAAGGGGAAATTCAGACTGGGAGATGAAAGGTTTCCCTACTGCTTCTCCATGAAAGCAGAAGTGCTACTAAAAGGTAATTTCAATATGCTGGATGTTGATTGGCACATCCCTACTGCAGTGTCATCTAGAAGTAAGCAGATCCTGGATTCTCTAAAGGGAGAACTATTCAGGCAACTAGTAACAGAACCCACACGTGAAGGGGCCATACTGGACTTGGTGCTTACCAATGGGAAAGTGTTTCTGATGTTCATAGTGGGAGATCATCTCACATCCAAGTGATCACCAGATGGTGTGGTTCAGTATTAGTACTAAGACTGATAAAATCCATTCAAAAGTGAGGGTCTTAGACTTTAGGAAAACTAACTTTGCAAAGACGGGACAAATACCTTCGAGAGTCATTAGCGGGGTGGGAACAGCTAGGGATGTAGAAAAATAGTGAGCAAAACTAAAGAGGATATTTTAAGGGCAACAAACCTTTTTGTTAGACAGGTAATAAATGTAAAAGGAAAAGGAGGCCGCTATGATTCTCAAAAGAAGTAAGCTGAAAAGGTGAAGAAAAAGAGGGAGGCCTTCATGAAATACGGTACAGGAGATCACAGAGAGAGGAAGACAGGCATCTATACTTGGAAATATTTAGGTGTATGTTTACTAAACGGCAGTAAAGAAAGCAAGTGTGCCATTAGCATATGCTAACTGTGCATCTGCACACAAAGAGCGTGCAAAAAGACACTTTGGCGCACGCTAATGGCAACAGCAGCGTAAAGTGCACTGTGGGTGGAGCAGAAGGCATGCACGGGGCGGAGAATGGGGCACAATGGGCAGGGAGTGGTTGGGAACAAGGCTTGCTCCCTTAACGCAGGCACCTTAATGGCAGGAACCCTAATGCAATTCAAAACCTGCGGAAAGGGTATTTTATGAGGAGAGAGAGCCTATTTTACGTCTGCAATGTGATGCACAGACAGAGGAGCACAAGGGTGTGATAGTAGTACTCTATTAGAAGCAACAGCATAGTGCCCAACTATGAAAGGGCACTGTGTTGATGGTGCAAATGGGGGCAAAGGAAGTAGAACATGGGTCATGCAGTGGGGGCCGCTGCCTAGATGGTACATAGGAACATAAGACTACAAAATATGCCAAACTGTATCAGATCAGGGCCCATCATGCCCAGTATCCTGTGTCCAATAATGCACAATCTAGGTCACAAGTACATAGCAGATTCCCCAGATGACACACAGGATCCTCAATAACTGTAATGGGGCAAGCAGTGCATAGCTCGGGTCCTCTGTAGGCAATGTTTTATGGACCCGTTACCCAGGAACCTGTCCACACTTTTTCAAATCCAGCTACACTGACAGCTTTTACCACATCCTCCAGTATGGATTGCAGGCCTGATTACACGTTAACTGAAAAAAATTATTTTCACCTAGAAAACCTAAATGGTTTCACTGTAGCAGCATTGCAGGTACCATAGTCTTTCCACTGTATGATGGCATATAAAAGTGACCTATGTTTACATGTTCCTCTCTGGTCATTAATCTATAGACCTCTATCATATCCCCCCTTAGCCGTCTCTATTCCCCATGTTGATGAACCCCAACATTCTTCTGCCATCTGCAGAACCATCTGTGATGTTCATCATGATCCCACAGTGACAGTGGCAACACACAGTCCTACTACTGTTGTAAAAAGGCAATGTGCCACATGGGCCATGTCCAAGGGTCCTGCCACCCAAGGTAGAGATCCAGGTTGCCTTCTTACCCTCCCCCCCACTGCCGCTGACCCCAGCTGTTGGGGAAGAGGCTGATAGTGCCAGACGATGTAGCCCTCCAGATAGTCTGGAAAATGCAGGTGCCTGGGGAAATACCACAGCAATGGCTGCCATCTTCCCCCCAAGATGCATCAGTGGCAGGTAGTGATGGGGCTCCTGCATGGGCAGCTGATGGGGAGGGGCTGTGAAGGCTGTCCATGTGTGACCCCCCCCCCCCAATCTGGCCCTTGTGCCCAAGGCACCCGCCAAACCCGCATGTTCAAACATGCTGGGACTGCAACCACTACCACTGACAATGCATGGGCATGTCTGCATGGTGGGGAATTGTTGGTGGCACTGGGAATGGCACCAGCCTGTAGGAGACTAGAAGCTTTGTCTTGGTTGTGTGTGTCATGCACATTGCAGCATGTGCCAAGGCCAGTGGAAGGGAAACATATCAGCAACAGGCGCTGTCATTGCCATAAGGCAATCTCTAATCTCTAATCTAACTTTCAATTACATAGAACCACCCCTCACAGGCTGGTACTACAAATCCATCTATGATGCACCCCTCTTTATGTAAATAGTGTATAAAAGTTCACCTGTTATCCAAGTTGGAATTCCCTGTTATATGTAAGTTCAATGTCTGATTGTTCCATATTGTACAAACCTGTTCATTGTAAACCGCGCTGATACCGAATAGTGCGGTATAGAAAAACTAAAAATAAATAAATAAATAAATAAATAAATAAGGCAGCACTGTGGTGCAACACACACAGTTGGTATGTAAATGTGTGGAGGGTCACAGGTTCAGGTCCCTGCTGGGGTTTCTGTATTGTATCTTCCAGTGGACAGGGTTTAACTGACAGTATAACAACAGCCCAGCATGTTCAAACCCCCAAGGAGATGGCCAGCAAGGGTGGAAACACCCACCAGCAGCACTGACAGGTTCCACTATACACAGCTGGTTGGAGGCTAATATCACAAGGTATACAACGTGTGGAGAAGTCAAGGCATGGTAATAGTGTCTGCAAACAGTACACGTTATCAGTCC
The DNA here is from genome assembly GCA_033557465.1 of Ichthyophis bannanicus. Classification (NCBI taxonomy): domain Eukaryota; kingdom Metazoa; phylum Chordata; class Amphibia; order Gymnophiona; family Ichthyophiidae; genus Ichthyophis; species Ichthyophis bannanicus. The sequence goes on along the minus strand of CM066032.1, from coordinate 360,492,463 downwards.
TTGAGCTGACATTGAGACAGGAGTGTCAAGCAGTAATGCCAACCATCTCCACTTTTGCACAGTGCACCAATGAGAGTGTGTGTATGTATGGTTCCCCTTTGTCCTGTGGCTGTCTGCGCTGCTCTGCAGTTTGGCTCACATGGTCTGAGTTTGTCCCAGCCTGGTGGGAAAATTTGAATATGGCGGATGCAGAGCATTGTGGGTTATTGCCTGAAACAGTGCAGATTTGTCCTGGATGTGTCTGCCTATAACTGTAGGGTCACTGGCTGAGATGCCATTGTGTCAATTTGCCATGTGCATTGCCTAGGTGGCCACTGTATGTCATTATGAGATGACACTCTTATATGAACAAAAAGTGACCATGACACGGCCTATGTATCCACATAAAGCTGTAATGTTTGTCTCCAATGAAGTACATGCATTTGGCTGTTTGGAGATGCTAATTGTTGAGTAAACAGCTGGTTGTCATTGCTGAGTATTACAAGGCAGAGTGCTTGTGGTCACACTATATGCAGGCTAAGTAGTAGACCAGCCGCAGTTGATTTATTTTTGGCTGACCCAGTCTAATGAAGAGCAGCCTTGCTGCAGCTGACTGTTACTCCTTAATGGTCTACTCCCTGTGGGCCTGACAGGATAATAGCTCTCACTTCAGGCTATAACACCCCCACTGCAGTGGCTGTCCATGGTAACAGCATATTGACACTGGCCACTAACCAGAGAGCTAGTTGCCATGGGCTGAGCAGCTTGCAGAAAACAAAGAGACAAGCATAACACACTATACGGACAATATCTGCCACACACTGAGTAGTGATACAGACACTGTCTCTAACAGTGCAAGTTTAGTGGACCAGGTGCTGGGCATTCCTCCTCATCCTCGGGGTGACATCTGAAACTGCTCTGCAGCATGGCTTGCTGTTATGTGCATGTAGCACACACCACCAATGCATCTTACTGAGCTGATATGCTGTATCAGTGCATTCTCTATTGGTTCTTCAGCTGCAGACCTCTGTTTTGCATGTGCCAGTGCCTCATGGATAATGGAGGATACAACCTATACTGGCACAGACAGCAAACAGTTTGATCACAGATCTACAGGTTCTCCCCATTTTTGTAGAGCCATGTGGAGATGTAGCCTACTGGTTGATTCAATGTCTTCCCCTAATTAAGGGGCCAGTGTTTGGTTCCCACTTGTTGATTTTGTGCCTGGGTGCATTTGCACAGTCCTGGCCTCTGCTGTGACCTTCAGACAATCATCCTTCTAAATGTCTATGCATTATCGCCACATGTTTGGGCAGCCCAACATGGCATTCCCCATCATGGACATCTGTGAATATGGCTTTGGTGGCTCTGTCGCAGCACATTGCAGCAGGTCAGTGATATATACACAGGCAGATGTCTGAGTCAACTAGTATGGATGCGTTTCTGGTTTGTCATCATTGTGACCTCCCCAGCTTTACGTAAGGAGAATATATATTGTTACATTCAAGCATAACCATCCCCTGCACCATTCTGGCCATCATTACTTGCCCCACATGGGGCAACATAGGCTCAACTTGGTCCCTTTCTATCATGCCATTCTGTTGGGTGTATTGTCTTGCAGTTGCACAGACTGAGGCATCAGTCCCCATCCTCACAAATGGTGTTTCATGTAGTCCATGGCACTGCTACCTTTGGTACACACACACCAAATGCTTTTGGCCTGTATGATCCCCATATATCCACCCACCACACACAATGCAAATTCTCTGCTTGGATGCTCCATGGCCACAGCCCTGCACCCACCATGTGATCATCAGGGAGATTCATGGTGGGGCAGCTTACTGGCAATAAGATTCAAGGTGCAGGAGAGGAATATGCAGAAACTGATGAGGCTAAAACAGAATTCCTTAACAAATGCGTTTGTTTCTGTGTTCACAGATGAAGGGCCATAAAACACCCACGCACAGAAACCAAATTGACCGGGCATCTTGAATGATTTTCAGAAGACTGGTGTTCATGAGGATATAGATAAACTAAAAGTAGACAAAGCCATGGGTTAAGATGGGATACATCCAAGAATACTGAGGAAACTTGGGGACGTTCTAGCGGTTCCACTGTCTGACCTTTTCAATGCCTCTTGGAGTCGGGAGTGGTGGCAGAGGACTGAAGACATGCACATGTGGTCCCTTTTTCACAAAAACGGACTGAAGGATGATATTGAGAACTACATACTGGTTAGTAACCTCTGTGGTTAGTAAATTTTTGGAAAGGATACAAAAAAGAGAATAGTGAGGTTTCTGGAGTCAAATGGATTGTAGGATCCGAGGCAATATGGATTCACCAGAGGCAGGTCTTGTCAGACAAATCTGATAGATTTCTTTGACAGGGTGACCAGGGAGTTGGACCAAGAGAGAGCTCTAGAAGTGGTGTATTAGATTTCAGTAAAGCCCTTTGACAACTGTTCTGCACAGGTGACTTATCAACAAACTGAGCACCCTAGGGATGGACTCTAAAGTTACTGACTGGGTTAGAAATTGGTTGAGTGGGAGGCAACAAAGGGTAAATGGAGCTCACTCTGAGTAAAGGAGGTTACCAGTGGTGTGCCGCAGGGAACTGTCCTTAGTCAGATTCTGTTTAACATCTTTTTTAGTGCTATTGCAGAAGGACTGTCAGGTAAGGTTTGATTGTTTGTGAATGATACCAAAATCTGCAATAGAGTAGATACGGCAGGAAGGTGTCGATAAACATGAGAATGGATCTAGCTAAGCTTGAAGAATGGTCTAGAATTTGGCAAACTGAATTTCGTAATGCTAAAAAAATGCAGGGGTCCATGGCAATTTAGACTGGCAAACAAATCCAAAGGAGCTGTACAGTGTAGTGTGTGAGGTTATTGTACTGAATTGGCGTAATTTTGTCTGGGTTATGGCTAAGCTTACTGTAGCTTAACAGGTAGAAAAGGCCAAATTAGCAAAAGCAAGAAAGGATGGCTTTGGTTGTATAGGGGAGAGAAATAACCAGCAGAAAAAATGAGGTGATAATACCATCTGTATAAGTCCTCCGGTGGCCACCGTGCATTTGAAGTATTGTGGTGCAATTCTGGAGACCTCTACCTTTCAAAATTATATAAGTAGGTTGGAGTCGAGGCAGAGGGTGGCCTACTAAATTGGTTAGAGGTCTTTCATTATGAAGGCCTGAAGAACATACGAACAATAAGTTGATGCCCATACTGGGTCAGAACGCAAGGTCCCATACAAGCCCAGTATCCTGTTCCGAACAGTGGCCAATCTAGGTCATACCCGTAAACCTAGCAGTTTTCGCCTCAAAAGACCACATGTTCCGCTAATGTCTTTGTACTTTGGCCTCAAAGCATTGTATATCTTGGGTCCCTTCTTAATAATGGTTTTTTAGTTGACCTTTCGCTCCCCGGGAACTTGTTCCAAACCTTTGTTTTTTAACCCAGCTAGCACTAACAGCCTTTTACTACATCGCTCGCGGTACCAATTTCCAGATTTTTTGATTAATAAAAGAAAATATTTTTTTGTCACTCAACGTGTTAGTCTTAAATAGTTTTACCCTTTAGCTTCATTGCATGTCCCCCTAGTCTTTTGCTATATTCTGATAACGTAAACAACGATCTACGTTTTTACCCTTTTCCACTTCATTCATTAATTTCTTTATATACTTCCTATCATATCTCCCCCTTCTCAGCTGTCTCTTTTTTCATGTTTAAAGAGCCGCCTATACCTTTTTAGCCTTTCTTCATGAGGAGTATCCTTCCATCCCCTTGCAACGCATTTTGGTGGCTCTTTCTCTGAACCTTTTCTAATAACGCTATATCGCTTTAAAGATTACGGCGAACGCAGTAATTGGCACACAATATTCAATGTGCGGTCTCACCATGGAATGATAGATAGATGGGCATTATAATATATCTTTTTGGTTTTAATTTTCGCATTCCTTTCCTTATGTATTGTACCTAGCATTCTATTTGCTTTCTTGGCGCGCCGCTGCCAACACTCGGCGCGAGGTGTTTTTAACATTTTATCCAACATATGATGCCTAAATCTTTTTTTCCCTGGTGTGGTGTTTTCCCTAATGTTGGAACCTTGTCATTGTGTAACGCATAGTTTGGGTTGTTCTTCCCCTAGGTGCCATAAGCGTTTTGCACTTGTCCACATTTAAACTTTGCCTCTGCCATTTTTATCCCCAGTCTTCTTTCAAGTTTATCAAGAT
>CM066032.1:360453655-360487751 GCA_033557465.1 Ichthyophis bannanicus | reverse complement strand
CCACTCTCCGCCCATTGACCCCATCCCCCCGCCCCTCGTGAGCCTTCCTCCACCCTCGGAATGCCTTTCCACACGCCTCTATCGCACATCCAGTAGCGGCACCTCACCACTTGCGCGGCGCCCGTCAGTGTGAGGGGCACGGTGTGGCGGGGGCCCGTTAGTTTGCCGCACATGCGTTGCGTGGGCACTTACAAGCGCACTTACGTGCATCATTAGACGTACGCTACTGTTGCGCCCGTGCACGTATGTGCGCTGTTAGTAGAACCTTACCCCTAAGACCTATTTTGATAGGCGGCACAGGCCAATTTAAAAAGAGGGGTAATTCCAATTGGGCAATTGGGGGGGTTGCACTAAATATTAACGTCAGAATACGATCACTGAGACTGTGACGATAAAATACAATCACCAATATATTGATCGAGATCCGCCATGTCTTTAGAATAGGAGTATGTCACTATAAGAAGTACGTGGACCCCAACATGCTTCATAAGAATATAGTGCCTAAAATAATCTTTGTCCATTGAGGATTAATCTTCCTCAATTGATTGGTTGCATGGGGACACAACCACAATCCTGGCCTGTTAGTGACTTTTTTATATTGAATCACTTTATACGAATACTCAACAAACATTGGAGCCGTAATAGGTTATTGGGAAACACTTCATGCATCACAGACTGTCCCATCTAGAATTCTTACAGAAGTCTGCGGTTGAATTGGGCAAGAATAACACTTACGAAAACTATTTTTTACTTCCAAGGGTCATTCTGATCAATAAATTAAGGGAACCGCAATGGGTGCCGTCAATGACAACTGCTATTGGCTAATCTTTAGCATAGATGATTTTGAATCTTTCCATCTATAAAAATACCCTTTTTCTACTGAAGTTACTACTCTCTGGAAGTGCTATATCAATGATTATTTTGCTATTATGCAGATGTAGTGAAAGGCCCATTGTTCCAGTTTTAGAAGTGGGGTTTTTAAAATTTACTATGGAAAATAAGTTCAAATTTTCAAATACAATTCCATCCAAACACTATGGGGGATGTTTACTAAACATTTCGTATCGTGTCGGGTACGCCGGTGGTGTGCCTGTGCCATAAAAGGAGTGGGCGGGTCAGGCTAGAAAAAGGAAAAAAGCCGACCGTACGTGTGCGCGGCGCACACGTTGGCGGGGCCCGACATTAGCGCATGGGAAGGCTAAGTGGGGCGCTGCTGGTCGACTATAGTAACAGAGCCGTAGCACAATGCTGAAGACACTGACCAGTGGTGCAAGGGTCAGGGGTTCAATCCCCCATCGTGCACCAGGAAAAAGGCTGGCTGAGGCATGAAATTTTCATGTTAAGAAACGCTTTAGGAGGCTATAATAAAATTTTGGGCGTCATAGGCCGTGTGCGCTGTTCATTTGGGCGCGCAGTCAGTAAGTACGTTGCGTGCGGCACTTAGGTTGTTGCGCTGTTAATTTTGCGCGCTTGTCGCATCTTGTGCGTTTTGGCCGGCATCAGGCGGTGCGCTGTCAGTTGTGAAGGGCATAAGGCGGTGCGCAAACGTCCAGACACAGTAACAGAGCCGTTAGCACAATGCTGAAGACACTGAACAGTAGTGCAAGGATCAGGGGTTCAATCCCCCATCGTGCGCCAGGAAGAAAAAGGCTGACGTGAGGCATGAATTTTCATGGTTTAAACCCTGGCTTTAGGAGGCATAATAATTTTGGGCGTCATTAGGCGTTGTGCTGTTAATTGTGGGCTGGCCAAAGTAATTAAGTTCGTGCGGCATAGGCATTGCGCCTGGTTAATTTTGCGCGCTGTCAATCTTGTGCGTTTGGCCGTTCCTATCAGGCGGTGCGCTGTTCAGTTGTGAAGGGCATTTAAGGACGGTGCGCAAACATGTCCAGACACAGGAGCAGGAGCCATAGCACAAATGCTGAAAAACACTGACCAATGGGAGTGCTGGCATCATTGGGGTTCAATCCCGTGCTGGGTACAATGAAATAAGGCTGATTTAGCCATTACCTGTATATGAGGACTAGCGATTCTATGAGGGCATGTCACATTTTATTGTAATTTCTACTGTTTAGCAAATGCACTGATCAAAAAAAGCACTGTAATATAGGTGATGCATAAGGCGCCCTACAATGTACCTTAAAAGATCACATTTGAAGGTTGCACTGTCCACCAAGGCACACCACAATGTTGCGGGGGGGATAGGGCGCTTTACAGGGTGACGTATGTGGCAGGGCAAGGTCGAAAGCAATGTCTGTTCTGAGCCATCACTGTGCATTGTAACGCATCGAAATCGTAAGTAGGTGAGCAGGACGTGCAAGAAGGAACAGCCTTGTAGCACACATGGTTAGGACAGGTGACTGATGGTGCAGCTGGAGTCGATGGTGTTAGATGGAGCAGTGGATTTACCGTTGGCTCATGGTAAGTCTTGTCTCACGTCATGCACCTGTACATCAATCTGTGCTGCCACCTAAACAGAAGCCCACCAGAGAGTATTGCACCTATCAGGGTGCACCAGAATGCAATCATATAAACAACCACGTCAGCAAAGGTGATTTATAATGCTATCCATATCGCATGTTCACATGTTGGCAACTTCCCAGGGCAGCATAGTAGATCCCCCATACAACTGACTGAATGGAGGCTGTGCCATAAGATGGCCCCAATCATGTATAGGTCAACCCAAAAACCGTTTCCCAAGAAGCACTAAGCTCCCCAAATGTGAGAGGGGCAGCAGAGGTATGTGGCCAAAACACATCTGTAACCTAAACACGTCACAGAAGCTGAAAGGAAAGGCAATGCAGAAGAAAGTTAAAACAAGAACAGAGATTCAAACAGGTGCTCAACTACAAAAAGCGGGCCCCAGTCCATGTGTCAGCTACACAAAATGGACAAACATATTGCCGGAGATAGGTTGTAGCTATGTACAGAGTGATGGCAATGTACCATGCTGGAATGATAGTGTGTGACATAGGATGGGAAAATTGTGTCCCAGTCCCAGGAGGCTGAAAATGGCAGGATAGGTGAAATATCTGGATGACAGTGGAGTAGCAGTGACTAATGCACAGCACACACACGAGAGGCAACCACTGGGGCACATGAAATGCAGGAAGGTGTAGGAGTGCAGGACGTGTCCGTAGCAGCATGCACATCAAGTGGATTAGGATGGCACACAACAGCTGGCTGAGACAGAAGATGGACCAGAAGCATGTCTCACAACTCAGATGAGGGTACAGATGTTGCTCACAACACCAATCTGCTGACATATGACCGTAACAAAACAAATCGAAAACCACACTCTGCAGGACAAGCCTCACAGCTTCCAAGGGAAACAGAGGAGGGATCACCCCTACGACCACTACCACAACAAATGCAAATGGGAAAAAAAAAAAACGCTAGGACACAGGACCACCAACGCTGAGCGCAGTAGCAAAGGCTGCATAACAGAAATTTAGTCCAAGCCATCACACAAGATGCATGCTGGTTATAAGGACAGGAATCCACCCCCAAGAAGAAACATGAACAAATGTCACATGTCAGATCGGGTGTTTACAGATCAGATCCCAGTCTGTATTTGGCTTCCATGGACACCCTGCACACACCACACAATGCATTGTTTATGCAGTCGATAAAGCATAGCAAAAGAGGAAAGAAACCAAACCCCAAGGGTAGCAGAGGATGCCTGGTGGAGCTGGGGTAGCATCTATCTCAGGGCCATTGACAGGAGAACAACTCAACATGACGACAGTCCTCTAACACAACACCACCAAGAGAACCGCAACGACAACAAAACCCCCGAGGGTGCACTGCACTGTAAAGGAGCCATCAACGAAAGAAGGGACCTATGTAACAGATATAATATGATGGCTAGGAGCACTGATTGCAAACCTTGCTGTAACAATGACGACAGGAAAAGGGTGTGTGTCTAGGGGTGATGAACCTGCATGCTTAATGATGGCCTCAGGTTTATCATAATCGAAAACATATAAATACAAATGTGGGGATAAAACCTGCAAACCAATGAGTTCAAACACAGTGCCTCCCAAACACACCCACAAAGAAACACAATGAGCACAAGGCAGAAGTAATAGTCCAAAGGGAGGGTCTGTATGGAAACGTATCATACCCAGTGATGTGCCAAACAGACGACACATTACACAGCTGCCATTGCTACACGGATGTGAGCACAGAAGTGGGCTGTGGACATGACCAGCAATATCCGTCGACAAAGTGTAAATGTGGCACAAAGAGTGGAGGAGTAGCCTAGTGCGCACAAAAGCTGTACTTGGTGACACAAACCAAACAGGCCTCATCTCACCACTCGGCACTACATGTGCCCTTGTTCAAGTCACTGCAGGGACACCGTCAAGGAAACCATGCGTCCCTGGGGCACAAGGAGGTCATGATTTGAATCAAAGGCACTCATTTGTGTTGCATGATTGTCACCATGATTCCAGTAGTAGGTAAAAAAGAGACCAAATGTCTGTTCAAATACACATATTTATTATGGTCGCGTCCTCACCCATACGTTAGACACTGCAATCATAATATCAAGGTGAGTCCCTCCCAGAGTGAAAGATGGAACACATATGTAGAGCAGGTTAAAAAACCCACATGCTACATAAAGGTCACTGTGCCCCTGAGCCACAAATGAAAAGACATGAGACATAATGTGCATCAGGGTCATGCTATGCCCTGGGTAAAAGGGCCCACACACCCCACTTGTTTGCAGCATGGCTCAATTGTGTGTCGCAGATATCAGTGGCATGGAGACTGTAGGGCGTTGTCATGATGACGAAACGACAAAAATCAACTTCGGACCCCCGAAACATAGCCATCACCCAACACAGGAGGCACACAAATGAAGAAAACAGATGCTGGGGCAATGTTGTAATTGTGACAAAAAAAGCTCCTGAACGTAATGTTCCAGAACCACATAATGGCGTGATCCTCAAGGACAGATATGCTACAATGCACACCCCCACATATCATCACAAGCAGATATGACCATATGCTAACAGGTATCAGAGGCACATGAACACAGAGAGACTCAGACATCAAAAAAAACCTTCCGAAAGCTACAGACATAATACCATGCAGGAGGTACACCCTGCATGTTATGGGGGTAGACAGTGTCTTGGACATATATATCGCAGGGTACATGGACCTGCAGAAGTGCAGGAGCGACAATGGACACCCACACTGACACAGCCCAAATGTAATGGTGCAATTGAGATTGACGTTACGTGTGCAGGGGACAAACAGGACTGTGACGAAGACGTGCAATGCAAGGTTGTGTACACACATGCATGAGTGTCACGTCTGCACAGTAAACAAACACAATAACCAGCATGTTCATAAGGCAAATGATTGCCAAACATCTTACAATGAAAACCAACAACACAAGAGGCCATAGATCCACATTCTGTGTCTCACAAACATAGTTAGTCACAAGCACAATCACCATTCGCACACAAAGTGATACAGTGATGCCACACATGCAATGGACAATCACCCTTGCCCACCCCCAAACATTCAATCAAGGATGGTGGTGGCCATGACAACAATTGTGGTTTGTTTGGGTCAAAGCCTGTATCATGTTCCCAGGTGGAGGGCAATTGGACATAGGACAAAAGGACTGCTCCATCTGTGCCTCTGATGCCATAAACATGCCTGTATGCTTTAGTTTAAAAAACAAACAGAATGAGCGTATCCTGTGTGCCCTGTTCCACAACACATGGCCAAAACCAATACCCAACCAACTGTGGAGAAATGTCCAAAATACATAGTGAATGTCAGTCCCTGATGCGCACAGTGTCCCAAAAAGCAAGGTGTCTCGGCAACTCCAACAGGAGCAGTTCCAAAACAATCCCTTGCAAACGATGGGAATTGCATAATAAGGTGGGCACATTTCCAATATGACACACCCCGTGAAAAGGTTCATCTGTTTGTCCCTTGCAATCAGCATGGACTCTAAAGCCACAGCATGGCACAAACTGTGTGTTGTACAGGTCAGTCATGGCCAAAACCAGCAGTCCAAGAGGAAAAATGATCCATCACAGGCCTGTGTTCCACTCTCAAAACGTCCAAAACATTCAAATCACCAATGGGCAGATATCTCCAGAAACACGTACATGGTGGTCTGTCCCACAACAGGTTGTTGGGATGGCTGAGCCCAGGTGCACCGGAGGAAATGAGGTCCCATTATGTCTCCTGTCCTGTGTCACAAGAGGAATAAGTATGGTCTTATTAGGACACTGTGCAAAAAACACCACAAATTTGGCCAAAATCCAAAACGCACAAAACTAGGGAATAAAGGGATGCAAAGGCCAAACATTAAGGATATGGACATCAAATCTAAAGTCAGATTATAGCCATCAGTCAATGTCAATGCATACACGGGGTCTCACATGGCTATGGTTAGTTACAATTCCATGTCCACAACAGGCCATTTTCACAGCAACACACTAATATGCATCTGTATGTTGTCCACAGAGGGATGACAACATGACATGTCCATTAGATGAAACGAAACCCAAACAACAGGTATACGCCAGATTTAATCCCCAAATAAGAAAGTACAAACATAACCCCGTTTGTGCATCATGTGTATGTCATCAATTCCTTCCGGCTACTCCAATTTAGCCACATCTTGGTTCACAGTTGAAGGAGACAATGTCAGCGGACCCAAACATGTAGAATCAGCATGTAAAGTCACTCGTGATGCATCTCCTACATTATGCCTATATATGATGACGAAAGAAAAAGTTGTTCAACACTCGTCCCACCAAACACACAAAAGATTCGTTGCTGCTCACAGCCCACAACACATGTTGACCATGAGGACAATGGTAAACAGCAGTACTGTAGAGGTTAGCATACCCAACATGCCCCCCGGGTACCCACACCCCCTCAACCCACAATGATAATGTACCCAACTGCCAGGGACACTGCATCACCACTTAGTTAACCCCGAAACACACCACCCACACAGTATGCGTAGAGTCCGCGGGACAGCTGTAAATACAATGGCCTGTTATGTGACACAAGTTTGCACACATTGTTGCACATAACCGCCGCAGTTCACATGCATAGATACCCTATTGATGTCTGATCGAACTATGTTGCTGGAGGCATGGCAAGTGTTGGATTCACGCAAACAAGATTAAACACACACACACATGTAGCTCCTGCTGTAAATATGGCTGAACAAGTTGTCCAGTGATTTATACTGTACACAAACACATGGGGAGATGTGTGACAACACCGCAAGATATGGGTCAGGGAGGCTCAAGGAAAATAAATGAACAACAAACATATCTGCACAATATGACACATCCCAGATGACAAGTTCTCCCCCTGCCAACTCACACACATACAATGTAGCTGAAGATCCACATACCCTGGACCACCAGCATCCTTGCTGATGTACCGTCACGTTGCAAATGCCACACAGGAACAGCATCCCTCAGGAATGATTGTCCTGTGGAGGTGGGACAAAACACACAGACAGAAACAATATGACAATGTTCTAGCTGTGATCCCACACTGGCAAAATCACTGTCCCCAGCTGTCAGACCACCACAACATGGCCTGCCGAATTGACCGTTCCATCTCTCACACTGTACTGATATCTCACATGGGGAGGGGGGCCCAGCATGTAGATGTCTGATGCTAAGTGACGGTCACACGAATCCCACTTTCGCCTCCCCTCCCCCTCTGTTGTTTCCGCGCACTGGTCCAAAGACGTGTCTGCACCCACCCACTGTTTGGGGCGCATCCCAAGTGTGACACTATTTGGACTGTGGTCGCCCATGTTGACACCAAATACCCATCTCCATGTGTAGTGTTCTCGCAAATGTTGGTGTCACCGCCGTCTTAAATCGCTGTGGAACACCCGGAAATATGAAAATCCCAAACACCTCCTGATTAATCCGGGCCACTGTGCAAATGCATATCTCTGCCACCGTGTACATCTCTCTCACACCAAATAATACTGACAGTTTGTGGTGGCTGCGCCATGTGTTGACAGAAAAAACATGACTACATTGTAAGCACTGCATGCCTGTCAAACAATACCCCCATGTCCTGTTTGTCACCTGACCATGATGGCTACATCTCATCCCACTGTGTGACAGTGAGAATGTTAAACCATGGATAGGCTTATATGTTGCAATCTGCTCTAAATAACTCTCCATCTAGGTCGGTGTGGTGTATTGAGGAACATAACATCCCTTGGCTAGTGTCCCACAAGGTATCTGTGGATGGTGGACTGTGCCTATCCTGCCCTACACACAACATGTTCCCAGAGCCAAGGAGGCAGAAATGTTGAGATAGTATCACCTACATATGCCATGCGGCAAATGAAAAAACTGCAAACCGCAAAAACATCAACCCACACATGCAATGTTCCACCGTTGGCTACAGTCATTCACCCCCTTGGTGATCTGACCCGCTGACCTCTGTATGTGTCGACATGTAAATACTGCAATGAATGACGTCATCTGCCAAAAAAAACAAGTAGCAAATGATATGGACCCCTCGGCTCCACACTGCACCATGTCCACATGAGCATCACCATATCCATGTCTGTGCTACGTGAGGAGGTATTCCGTACGGGACAATGTGTGTTTGCACCAACACCCGGTCCCAAGTAAGCAATCACATCATGGGAACGTAGTCATGCGCATGTGTACTGGGCTATGTCTGACACGTTGCACCCATACCTAACAAAACATACACACATAGCCAGCGCACCGGAGCATAACACACACCCCAAAGCACCTACAGATTGTAGGAGATGAACACCGAAGAGCCCACAGGGAAAGCTCCCCAACAAACCATGTGCCTCCCTCCCACAGTGAACCCCGTACCATATGCCTGACACCGTCGCTCCACACAACACACGAAAAAGACATAACTGGGTGAGCACAGCAGTTGTTAAACACACAACAGCCACTGACTGGTACTGGTCAGCCCAAAAAGATCCGAAAGGTTGTCATCCACACCCCGACCCACACCACATACACAACAGGCCTGCTGTTGTGCCCTGTGCCACAGTTGGTCCAATCACACCCTCATGGCTATATGCTTCACCATTGGAGGTTCAGTGTAATGACAATGCAGTGTTGCAGCCAGATAGCTACATGGTCCTAAACCTCACCCTGTGATAACCATCACAGCGCACACAACAACACATATATGTGGGAATATATGCACTCAATACATACCAGTGAATATCTCTGCAATCAACCTCAGCCTGACCGCTGTGCCCGCCTGTGTGTCACCACTTAGCCATGTACAGGGGGGCACGGTGGATCCTCCTCCCAGATCCTCAATTTTAATACTCTGCAGGAATATCATGACCTGAGAGCAATGTTGTGCAGGATGCCACAGGCTAGGATTAATCTCGCTGCAACAGTCATTGGCTCATACTGTTAAGGCACACACCTGTCCTATCCAGGACACCTGAAGCGACTTTTCAACACGCCAAAGGTGCGCTCTATGACCAGAGCGGCTGGAGTCATGGGCCTCATTGTACCTCCGCTCTGCACGTGTCCGTGGCTGACGCACAGGGGTCAGCAGCCAGGGGCGTGACACCCATACCCTGGCATCACCTGCAAAACGAAATGGACAGGTGAATACATGGACCGCATGCCAGCACAAATGTTACCCAGGTATAGGACCGTGAGAAACAAATGCCATAACACCTCATTTTGGGAAACAGAAAGCTCTGACAAGGCCAGAAATGTACATTTGCCAAAATAAGACCTCGGGTGAGAAGGAAATGGACAAAGGGCTCTCTTGATTCTGTGCAGACATGCCAAAACAACACCACAGTCCCATTTGTGCCTACACAGATACGCTATGTGTAGCACATGCGTCTTGTTATGCAGTTAATGTTATAAGCACTACCACCACCAAGGTTTAGCCCTAAAACCACCAATACACAGATAACATGTGAAATGTATATGTTAGCAAACTAAACACCACAATAATGTGTTGTGAGGCAATGTAGGTGCCAACACACAACATGTCCTGACCTGGAGGTCTGACAAGATCACCACAAGCTCACCTCCACACCCCAGTGTCCCTTGAAAGCAGTCTACATATCTACATATAGCGAGGAGCCTGACGCCATATGCCTGTTGCTTGTTGACCACCAACCTGTTCAGTAGACACCCTGGGCCTTGTCCCTCATCATGTTACCCATCGGTGTTGATCAGCGCTTCCACAGCATTGCATCACTGTAGCCCACATGAGCCTCCACAATATCACAGTTACTGAGTTTGACTACAAAATTCCTGTGTATTGGTGCTACCAATACCCTCTCTGGTATGGGCCTCCAAGTTGGCCCCTTGCCCTTGCTGTCCCCCTTACCAAATGCTGAATAACAGCAGGATAATTCCCATACAATGATTCCTACGTACCACACATCTTGCAGTGGCCCAAGGTAATGCAAACCCACTAAGACTATTCTGCCCCCCCCCCTGCCATGGCACAGGCCCTAAACCATTAACATTCCGATGCAAACATGTACTCCCATTTGCAAAGGTCAGGAAACATACATCATACGTCTTCAACCCCCCCCCCCCATTAGCTAACATGAAAATGGCTTAAACCACCCACAGTACTGAGTGAGTGTGTTGCCGTCACACACACATGACCAAGTGTTTAGGTGCATTGATTGTCAAGGACATAAATGTTACAGGACATTACCGCAGTTCTAATCCAAAGCCACGTATGCACAGTTGGGTGAGAAGGACACTAAAACCCCCCTCGCCCCTCCCTGTGGCCACATGAAATACACACACAGGTATCAAACTACAAACCAGGATACACATCTGCACAGGTGAATAGTTCAAACACCACCTATCAGCACGTTATCACAGATATTGTTTCACAACTGATGTTACATGTCCAATTAGATGTCCCCCTTGTTACTCAAGCTGTGTACAACCCCTAAGGATGTAAACTCATAACATTCCTCTGTCGGCTGAATGTGAGTTCATATCCAACTGCACATAGAGGAAACGGCGCACCTATAATGAGAGAATGTTACTCAAACACACACAATTATGCATGATGTCATGATATATTTGGAAATACTCACCCAGCAATATACGTCCCCATACTGTCCCTCCTCAAATTGCTGAAATAGTGCTGAGCGATGCAGGATATAGGAGTCGTGGGTGGACCCTGAACACCTTGGGACCACATTCAGAATATGCAGATAAGCCTCACATACAACCTGAACATTCAGGGAATGGAAGTTTTTGCGTTAGCGGAACACCACCTCCCAGTCTCTGGGCGGGACCAGGGCAACATCTGTGCAATCAATAGCTCCCATCACGTTTGGTATCCCGGCTAACGCCGCAAAAGGCTTGGTTCAGGGTCCCCCACTGTTGCCTATTGTGGGGAAGGCATATGTAATTCCCCACCCGGCTGACCATGGCACGCAGTACCTGGTGAAGACAGCGTGAGAAGGTGGGGCGGCTCATGCAACCCACTGCGGCCACATATTACTGTAAACAGCCAGAGGCAAAAAAATGTAAGGCAGCAAGGTCTTGACTAAACCCGGTATGGCATGGGACCGGTCAGTCAGGGGCTCCAGGTCAGGTCTTAGATCCTCATAGAGCCCCCTAATAGCCCTTGTGCTTAGTCGGTAAAGGGAGATGACCTGGTCCTCACGAATGCCCTGGCGCTGGGCCCTGGGCCTGTAGAGGCGAGTCTGCCGAGCCTGCACCTCGGCACGCAGTCTGCGCCGTCTACGCACAGCAAATCTCTGTGACGCCTCAACAGTAGCAGGTCTGATTTGCTGCGGGTCCACACCCATGCCCGGTGCCACAGCCACATGGACACCATATCCCCTGTCCAGCAACCGCAGCATCCGCCCACGTCTTCGGGCACATGCAACAACATATATCTCCGCCATCATCCCTCCACTGTGGTCACACACACACACACACACACACACACCTCCCGAAACACTGGACACCTTACAAAACAATACAGACACTAGCCACACAAGACCAGACACTACAGACAACACAACAAAGAACACTACAATGAGCACTACAATCACTACATACCACAATACAACACTACAAACGCTACAGAAACCACTACAGTCAGCAGTACATGCACTACAAGCACAACAGACAACAGCAAAACACTACATACACTACAAACAACACTAGTAACAACACCTGCTCTCAGCTCTCTCTATCTCCCAAACAACACACCCCGCGCCTACAAAACAACCCTCAATGTGGCCAAATGTTCGGCATCATTTTATATAGGTAAATGGATGTCCTTAGAGTGCGCATGCGCCATTGTGCGACTTCGCCGCTTGTGCGCGGCGCCCCTGTACAACAGTTTGCGCATGTGCAATCCGTTACGCATGGGCGTTTGCCTGTGTGCGCGCCGCACACGTTCAAATGATAGCGCATGTGCGTGTGGATGTGTGCGAGGCGCATGTGCAATTTGATGCTTATGTTTGTTGGTTTGTGCACGGCGCCCATGTGCATCTCGTTATGCCTGTCCGGATGCGTTGCCTGTGCGTGACGATGCACACACAAATGCACATGCGCAAAGAGTTGCACATGCGTGCCTCGCACACAACCAAACCCACCAACGAACGCCTATGCGTAAGTGCAGTTACGCACCGCGCACAGGCAGCACCGTGCACAATGTCGCATGAGCAATGTAAACCAACGTGCAAAAAACAAATATAAAAACACTACACGCCTGGAAACGTTGAGGGTTGTTGGAGGAGTATAGTTTGTGAGAGATAGGTTGTGGAGGAATAGGTTGGTGAGGGGTTCATAGTAGGAGGTGTGTTGTATCTGTAGCCAAATAGTTTGTTGTTGTCATTTGTCTCTGTAGTGTTGGGTGTATTGTTCCGTTTACTGTGTGGGTTTTTTGCTATTGATTTTATAGCTGTTGTGTCTGTGTTGTACGTGGTGTAGGAGAGGCAGTAGGGATGATGTGCGGTGAGGAGGGGAGTGGGGAGCGGACATGTGAGAGGAGGGTGATGGATGAGCAGAGTGAAAGGGATAGAGAGAGGGATAGAGAGGGGGACAGAGAGAGGGAGTGGGGGAGGGATAGAGAGAGGGATAGAGAGAGGGAGAGAGAGTGGGGGAGAGGGTGGGATAGAGAGAGGGCGAGAGAGAGGGGGAGAGGGAGGGAGAGAGAGGGGTCTAGGGGGAGGGCGAGTTTGGGAGAGGGTGAGGGTGAGGAGGTGGGCCCACCAGTGCCACTGGGGCCAGGACCTGCAGGCCCTATGGAGGGTGAGCCATCAGCAAGGGGCCAGCCTGCTCCCAGCAGACACACTGGGAAAAGGCAGAGGGTCCCTGTGCCTGAAAGCCTGAGAAGGAGGGCCACCAACGGTTCACAGATGGGGCGAACCACAACCTCCTATCCATGGGGCTAGAGCAATACGAGGTTCTCTTTGGCAGGCTGAGCACACGGACATCAACAGCAGGGCGGAATGCGGCGTGGGAGGAGGTAAGCAGAAGCGTGGCTGAGGCAGGGGGACACCCGCGGGACATAGAGAGCCTCAAAAAGAGGTTCTCCGACATCAAAAGAGGTGTGCGCCAGCACATGTGTGAGGACGAACAGCATGCACGTGGAACAGGTGCGCGGCCCCCTACCAACCATGCTCAGCCCCCTGGAGCAGCAGCTTGCACAGAGACTCGGTCCTGTCTACACATATGGGCTGCCTACGGCCCTGGACACCGCACACACACAGGCAGGTATGTATGCTACGCATATCCATTACGACTCATGACCCCCATGGGATCACCATTGTGTAGATAGTTATGTGAGTGCAGTTGGGATTGTCTGCTATCTGCCGAGACGCATCTAACAGGTACAAGCAGGAATGAGCCATCACATATGTGAATGTCAGTACCGACAGAGCCTGCAAGGGAATGCTGCCCAGCTAACGATCATAACGTATTTGGCAACATCCCTTGCGCCTGCGCGCTGAACTGCCTCCTTCTCCAGAGCCTCCCTTCAGTGTTTGAGGCCTCCATGGAGCCCGAAAGGACGTCCTCCTGTCACCGCAGAAACCTTTGTGTGCAAATGATGTCAACACCTATCTCCCTTGATATCGTGTGAGTGCGGCTGTATGTGCCACCTACAAAGGTACCCCTGGGTGAGTATGTCAAGAATCGTGATAAACATTTTCCGAATCCTCATGTCCCAACATCTTGGGGCACAAGGACTCTGAATCATGGAGCCAACGTCACGTAGGGGATGCTATGTCTGTGGAAACTACGTTACCTGCTTACACTCCATTTACTGATGTCCAACAAGTATAGGTCCTGACAATTTCCCGCCTGCATTGCCTTGTCCAAACACGGTGCTGGAAGCATGACGTCCTCAAGTCTCCCTCGATAACATTTGTCCCATGTCACATGGGGTACAAGCTGTCCCCACTCTACAGGATCAGGTAACCCACACAACATCTCTGAGGACTAGTTAATGCTTGCGTGGTACGCCTCATGGCCAGCATGGGGATGGCTCCGTCCGTACCCTCAAACAAACATTGCCCTCACATAGGCTGCGGGAGCCACCTGGCCCCAAAGCATCAAAGGGGTTGCAGTTTGTTCCAGGGCCTCACCCCTCACAGAACATACCACAGCCATGCTTGCCGTAGATATCCGCTCCGAGCAGTACCGATATCGTGTCACTAGCAACGGTATGTAGTGCTCTCCATCCCCCGATGCATGTCATTGGATGTCCTTGTTACCGTCCAAAACAATGTATAACACTCAGACCGGGTTCTGTGTGTTGGCATTGTGATACCGATGTCCGTACCATCAACGCATACTTCGATCGAGTCACCCTCTTAGATGCCTACTCCATGACCGATATGTACTCCTGAGGATTGGGTCACGATGTGTTTTGAAACTGCACATTGTTGTTTCAGGATACGCACGTCTACGGAGACTTGCTATGCCACGCCAGTTGTCCTGGTGCGCTTCAGCCCCACCGATGACAACATCAAGGGCTGTACTATTGATACCCAGTGTGGAGTTGATCCCTGGAGTGATCAATGCAGTACCTTCTGCATTGTCTACTGATCGCAAGTGCCTCCACACCACCACTAGGTGTTGTGTTCATAATCCGTCTGCACCCTCTGGTGCTGAGGCTGCTACTGAAAACCTACCTTTGCCATGGATGTTTTCCCTTGGATGACCTTCGTCTCAGACATTCCACCTTGACATGGCAACCTAACTGGCTATTCCCATCCCTGACCTTCCGATTACCACTGGCGCCACTGCAGGAACGGACAACCTAACGTCTCTTATAAATCCTTCTTTGTCAGGTCTGCCTCCTGGAAATGTGGATATCACCTTGGAGGGCTCCTCCTCCCACTTCCTCAGCAACTGATGCTATGTATGAGGTGGCACCCTCTCCAGGATCTCATAATACCCGACCCACACACCATTCCTTTGTAGTTTAATCAGCAATGCGGAAGGTCAAACGTTAAACGGAGCAGTCATCCTGTATGCCAGGTCGTGCTTCTAAAGCACATGATGCTTTTGGACGTCACAACGTCCAAACGTCTATGCTGCCATCACGGATGATATCCCATATGTGTTATATGAGTCACGCCCTCCAGGAGGTCACACAAAACCTGTCCCGTTTGAGGCCCTTCGTGGCAGAGTCAAAGGTAGCTGGATACTCATAACTTCTAAGTCCTAGGCATGGTATATCATAATTCTCTCACTGCTTATGTTGACCATTGTGGGTCTGTAGGCATATCCACTGGTACTCCCATTGTAGCACGTTGCAAGGGTTGGCTTCGAGGTTGCAGGTCTGAATAGATGGCCTCAACCTACTGTGGCACAATCACATGTACTGGAGGAAAGCCTCATCAACAAGGAGGTTGTACGTCAATTTGCCCACTGTTCATCTGACGTCCCTAGGTCTACAGGCCATTCCAATCCACCATCAGTGTCAGGGGGTAGGAAATGTCCCACCTGACCCTTCTTTCTTTTGGAAATGAGGAGTGGTCAGGTCTCCTGCCCATCATGCAGATGTAGCACAGCGAGGAACACACCAGCATGGTCTGATGTTTACAAAGTCTAGGCAGCCGCAGCATTCACACAAATCTTAGGTGTCGGGGAACTGTAACATACAGTTAGTGTATTCTCATAGGTGCCGCACTGGTGTTCCCCAGGCGACTACACTGCATACCCTTTCTCATGAGGTTAAGATGTCGGGATATCCTTGTTTGGGTTATAGATCTGTCTTCCTCTCATCACTGAGAGTAGGGGTACAACTATCCCATAATAGTGTCTGTCACAACATGAGCACTGTGCCATCAGCTGACGTCCCCTATGGGTACGTCACCCCTCCGTTACCTACATTCCAAACCCTCTCATCCAGGACTTTCGTACGGCTGAGGGTTACCTTAATAAGATGCTCCTTAGCCTCCTTTTCAGGTATTGCTTGTCCTGCCATGACATATGTGCTGGATAAGTCAGTAGACAGGGACAGGACCATCCCCTATCCTTTGTTCCATTGCCCATGTCCGCCACCCATCTATTTCTACAGCGGCTGTGCCTGCAGGAGGCACAGTGATTGCCTTGCAGACACATCCCACATGTTCCAGTGTCTCTATCTCACAGTTCCTGTTCAACCGTAGTAGTGGTTCCAAGCTAGTCCATGGTTATTTTCACTCATTGTAGGCTGAACACCTCTTATCTCTGGACAACTCCTTCCAGGGGATATGGCACTGTATCTGCTTACAGACAGTTCATTCAAATTCAACCTCCATATGCTCTCTGCACTCTCAGAGAGCTCATCCACTATGAGGGCCCTGATATAGAGCGAACACCATCCTCATAGGGCGACGCTATATGGCTAGACAAGGTTTATGACCCCATCAGAGGTCTGTGTGGGTTTACTGCAACCTCTGGTTTTTGTATTGTATAGAGGGTGGAACGTTCATGCATGACTATCCACGGCTACTGGGAACGCATAGTACCGCCATATCCCTCCAGTGTGTCCCCTTGGTATCCGTCGGCTGGATTTCTGTACCTTTGCCATGTTAGATATCTAACAGATTGTTAGCCATGTCCGCACAGACTGGGCTGATCCACTGTTGTCACGCGAAACCATCCTGGTGATTCGCTGTTTGCAATACTGCATCACTGTATGCCATGGAGATTGCTGATCATTGTATCTGTCAGGTGGGCTTGGGCCTCCTGTTACGAATAGCAATGTCTCACACTCACATACCCCATCCCAAACTAACTTTTGGGCTCAGTGGCAGACATGTGTCGTCCAAAATATAGTCATGTATGTGAATAGGTCCTCATAACTCTACATACATATGTCAATTTGCTGCCGGTGCATATGCATGGCCCACATATATAGAGATAAATGTGTGTATCTATAGATATAGATATAGATCTATCTATACATAGTTATATCTGGATATAGAGATAGAGATAGAGAGAGGATATAGATAGATAGATAGATAGATAGATGGATACATATAGATATGTGTTTTATTATGAACATTATATACAAACATATAAATATAGCTGCCTATGTATATATGTCCACACATGTCTCCAAACATATCCTGCAATACAGATATGTGCGTATATCTGTATCTAGATATGTGTCTGTGGGGATACCTCGTAGGGATTGATATCTGTTACATACGTTCACCTCACTGTCATTGTAAGAGAGTGAACTTACTGACGTATCAGACAGTGTATATCCCCATCCGCACACTATTCTTCAGTATGAAGAGCCTGTTATGCACTATGATGCAGTATGATGCTATCAGCATCCATGTCTACTTAGGTTTCCCTACCCTTGAAGCTTCGTGCGTATATGTCTTTCATATCTCTTAGCAGCTTGGACAAGAAGTGTACATGTATTCCCTTTTGATGACACATCTATGTTACTAGGGAATGCGGTTACCCCCATAACCGCTTCCCCGCAAGGACTGGGATAGGTGTCTCAGTCGGGTCGGTCTGCGTCTGTAATACCTAATTATTTCGGAAGATGGTTCTCCAGAATGTCCCAGATGTGTCACATAATGCTTTCAATTGGGGACGTGCCATCACAATCCAAAACAGTTGACACCTGGATCACCTGCTCGCTCCAGGTAGGCCCGTCATCCCCACTGCTGTGATGTCGCCGTGACCATCCCGTCACTACGTATCCAGCAGCCCCCATCCTGCCCTCCCCCCCTAAAATCCAGTCCCGTAAACATTATATATGTGAGTTCATATGATATGTGTAATGCACTTATCATGCATACTGCGGACTCCCCCCCCCCCCCCCCCCAGTAGTCCTTCGGTGAGTTGTTTGTCTTTCATTGAAGGTCCATTCATCCCAAATCCACCCTCCATCCCACATGGGATGGTGGAGAGTACGTGGAGGAGACTGATGCCCCACCTGGCCTCGGCACTGCAAATCTCAGGGAGCTTCCCCTGGCCTCCATAGCTAGGGAGTACACATATGTGAACACACATTCCTGCTTGTTTCCGGAGCTAGGTGTAACAGGTGATGTCTGTGAACAGAAGTAGTAGTTGGACAACCCTCCCAGCTCCCCATGAGTTTTATCCTTTCAGCTATCCTCCTATTCGCAACTCACCCTTGTCTCAGATTGGGAAACCCTAATGGAGAGAGGCTCTGGAGAGGGCGGGACGTCAGTGTACAGGCCCCAGGTATGCTGCCCAAGGCTTACTGTTGGAAACGGGGTAGGTATGCCTGTGCAGGCTCCATTGGTTGCCGATGTACCCATATGTGGAGACTGATTCCTGCTTTTCCCAGAGATCACCTTTTACAGGTATGTAACTGTGCTAGCATTTAACTATGCTGCTGTCAGATGGTGTGTGCTCTACACCTTCATACCCTGTTCTGTGAAACAGAAACAGAACACTCACACCCCAAAGGTTACATCAAGCCAATACCAGGAGGTGCAATACACAGGGGGACAGCTGAATAGTGTTCTCAAAGACATATGTCACGTAGCCAACATAGGCTGGGTTGTGGTGTCAGCCACGGGTGCAATAGGTGTCCCTATAAGGTGCTCCTCCCCCTCCAAAATACCAGTGGGACTACACCTTGCCCACTAACGTTACACAGTGTGTGACAGGGTAGGTCACTCCACAATATGGAGCAGTTGGACACTGCAGATCTGGCAGGCGTAGAGGTCATGCACATCACACAACGCGTTAGATCTGTGACTGTGCTATCGCCGTCTGTCACCTCACAGTCTCATGTGCACACGGCAAGCAATTGTGGACATATGTGACTGTTGGAAAGGACTGAGAGACCACAGTGTATGACATAAGGAGCGTATCTCAAGAGCAGTGCAATGTACGCCTGGCATCACAGCAGGTAACGAGTGCAGCATGGTGTCTGGTAACCTTCCCTATCACATGTGTCTGACAATGAATTGTAAAGGTGCAGTGATTACACGTATGCCCCTGGGGTAAGGGCAGATTGTGTTCATACAACACCTGACCCTGTGGGGACATGAAAACATGGCCTGTGTTGGGACGATGACATCTGTCCTGAGTTAAACATGTTGTACATCCTCAGAGCTGCAGACATCTGTGTATTGGCCTGACTGTCACCACGTTCTGTTGCCATGTTCCAGGGACACATTCAGCATGTGTCCCTCATCCTATCAGTCCCCCAACCTGTCCCAGACATGTCTATGTCTAACAACCCCTGACCTCCACCCACAACACTGCCTCTCCCAGTGTCAGATTGCAGTCGCCTGTGAGAGTGTGAATGTGTATGTGCCATACTATACGCACAGTGCTGCATGTGCCTGTCAATGGCCCATGTGTTGATGTACATTGGTAGCTACCTCCATTGTATGTTGGAGACAAACACATGGAGCACTGTGATGACAGTATGTCCCAATGTGATATGCCCTTCAAGATGGCAGGCACACCCACACCGGTGTATGCAATTACAGGTGTACCTGTCAGTTATGTGCATCCGTGTGTGCACATATGTTGGCCAGGTGGTTTGAGAAATGGGGTGGGGGCTAAATGCACAATTAGAGCAGACTCAGAGGCATGGCAAACACACAAGGTGTGCAGAGGGTACACACACACCTGTTTCCCTGGTACAGGTACATGTTGCAGAGAGACAGGTATGTGAGTGTGCAGGGGGCCCTGTCTGCAGCACACGTGTTGGGTCCCCACACCAGCAGGTATGTGTATTCTGCAACACACACGTATACGTAGCTGTATTGCACAGTCATATGTGTGTTGTCATCTTGTGCCCACAATACAGGTGACTACAGTACAATGATGACACATGAGGAGGGGGGAGAGGAGGAGGAGGAGGAGCAGGAGGAGGTGGCGGAGGGGGCTGCGATGCGTGCGACACATCATGGAGGATCCAGAGGTTGGTGTGTCTGGTGACAGCATAACCTCTGCCGAGGGGCCCGTGGAGGCAGACATGATGCGCGATTCGACGATGGGTTCTCATTCCACCAGCCGCAAGACATCCAAAAAGCAGGAGGTGTGTGGGGAGGATGTGCTGCTGGCACAGCTGAGAGCACATGGCAGATCTGCACGTCAATCTGCAGAAGGTGGGTGCAAAACTTTGTTACCCCCAATGTTTTGTATGCTGAGTGTTCATACAATATCAGATGTGCATCGTATGGGAGTATCTTATAAGTGATCCACTCCACACAATGTCCGGCCTACCTACATGACATAACACTATACCACATGTCAGGATTCCGCATGTGCAACACAGTAACTTCACTGGGACATAACCTAGCACCTCTGCAATGCTGACATACAGCATAACATGTACAGTTTAACAAATATGTGTGATGTTGATCTTAACCAGAGACACACATTCTGTGCACTCAGTCATGACGTGGTTATTAAGGCGTGCAAAGATGTGTCCCCACACACATGCGCACAGATGAGAGGCAACAGTGGTGACCAAGGTCTGGCACAACCACCACACACCACCCATTAGACCCTGTTTGGGGGTGGTGTGGTGGATTGTCAGAGAATCCCATACACAGCTTGTGACCTGTCTGCCTACAGTAGACTGTACAAATCCATATTTGTAGGGGGTTTATATAGATATTTATATATATATATATGTATATTTGTAGGGGCTATCTCTTATATATCTGAGAAGTTATTGGGTCACTCTTTTTGATCCTATTTAAGTGCATAAGAATAATATATATCAGCATTTTTGCAAGTTTTGGAGCAATATTGTGATAATTACCGTAGACTGTAGACATATTGAACAACAGAACGGCACAGTGTAGGTTAGCTCATCGCACTGTGCCGCACAACATAACAGCCTATGGTACATTCAAACCTACAGATGCACACATAAGTGAGATGTTGTTTATGTTGCAGTATGTTATGCGGTCATAACCTCAATACGCCAATTGGAACAGCAACAGCCAGCCTCATCACAGCAGCACAGGCGTGTGACAGGTGAAACAATGCCCAATGTCCCCTGGTCCATTGCGAATCCGACCTACCATATGCAAACCTGAACAGTGTGTGTACTGCTATGTCCAACGACCCCACACCCTACAGTCTGTGTTTCTGGTGCAAAACAATCATACGATGTGGCATTAGCAGTTCAAATGTGTGTTGACACACATAGTGACACAGTGTACAGAACTGACAGGGCGACTGGTCATGTAGGTATGGTTTGGGTGGACTACAGGTCCTTGCAGACTCACTGTATGTACAATACAAAGGTATGCTGCTAGACATCCAGACAGGGCTATCCGCATGTGCCATTCCTCTCTAGATCTATACAATGTCTCTCAAAATACCATGGGTTGGGACCCACACACGCTGACCACACAGCTCAGCTCATGGCCCCTTTTGTTCTTGGAATGAATATACACCACACAGGTGATACCCCTGCTGCCAACCTGGGTCACACATCCCCCCCCCAGCTCTGTCCTCAGCACACATCCCTAGTGGCTATCATGTGCAGGTGTTTGCAAATCATAACCATGTGTGTTCAATCGTGCCGTCTGTCCCCCTGTGCTGCATCATCTGGTGCTACCAATGCTCTGTCCACACACTCCACATGTGTATGGAGGCGTACGTGCATTGTTATGAGACCTTTTTCTCTGTTGGCCCTAGGTGCAAGTAAACCTCTGTGTTCAGAGACACATGTGTCATCAGTGGACCTGGCCATGTAAGGCTGCTAATGCTGGTGCTGCCAGCGCATCTTGCAGAGTCACATCTGCTTGATTTGTGACCTGTCCATGCTGCACATATTAATACAAGTGTGGCGCCACCTGGCCTAGTTGTCCTCAAACAAACAGCATCACCAATGCAACTCCCCAGGTGTGGATGTTGTCCAGCGAACTTGCTGCACCCCCGTACAAAGTGGAAATGTGTATGATATCTGTTCCTGGGCCTATTGTAAAGTACGCATTATGTGGGCGTTTCTGCGCATCCAGTGTATACCTGTGTTCACCCCCACATCACACAACTGAGCAATGTGCTGTGTGTGGCTGGGACAGTATAATTGTGACAAGGTTTTTCTGCTAATATGTCCATGTATTCAATATGGAATGTCCAATCACAAGGAGAATGTGGTGCTACATACGTAACATTGTTGTATGTGATGGTTGTTTACTCGGGATGTGTCTCATGGCCACCCTTTGTTCCAACCCACAGGCAATCGTCAGGCAGCTGCAGCTATTTGCAATTCTGTGGACCTGTTACGGCAGGAACTTAGGGGATTGCGTGATGATGTGAGAGCCATGCCGTCCCAGGAACGAATTGCTGTGGCCTGGAGATCATCGTTGGTTTGCTGCAACGCTCGGAACCACCTCCCACCACCACCACCTGCACAGCAGGGGCGTGCCCCAACAGGGGAGGGGGAACTGGGACGGCCCCAGACGTGGGAGGCCACGGCGGAAAAATGTAAATCTGTGTGAATACATGTAGATGATTACATAGCTGCAACGTGTGCATACAATCATTGTCCCTGTGCTCCCCTATGTAGTGTGTGCATGCATGTTTTGCTGCTGAACATCTGACCAGCACCCAAGCAGTTTCCTGTTGTCCTGTTTGCAGTGGCAGGTACATCTACACAGATGGCACCACTTGTCGTGTGTCACCTGCACAGAGTGTGTTCATTGGCCCTTGGCTGTAGCATGCCCCGTTACACACCCCCCGATGTGGTGGCTGGGGAACTGCTCAGGGTTTGCATGATGACTACTCACACCCATCAGTATTTGCATACCCTTATACACCATACATTGATCGCATATGTGTGACCATTGCCCCTGGCTGGAACACTGATAACATGGCTGCGCAAACAACACCATGGCATGCATGTGGCATTGACAGACATGGGTGGCATGCATATGTGTTTGCCATATGACCACTGACAGATCTGTGGATGTCACGCCCACCCCTGTGGACATGGATGTTCCCGGGAATCCCTTCCGACGCAACAACGCATACGCCTACGTATGTGTAACACACCCGCACTCATGGATTGGACCCCTTGAATGCTTTTAGAGCAAGTCCACATATGCCATCCATGTCAACTGTAAATTCATATCCTGTTCCTCATACATATCCCATGCTTAAATCAATGGTGAGTGTTGTAAGGGAAACACATGACCATTGTGTCCAGAAAAACAACGTCCAACTTTAATTGGAGTAACGTAAAAACAAAATGGCAACATGCCATACAACAAACACCCACAGCCTGTTATGTTTGTGTAAACACAGCACAGCACAGGCCACATGTGGCCATCACAGGTGCCATCAATGCTGCCTGTGACGGTCTCCAGCAGATGAACGTTGATGTTGCAGCTGTGCAACATCAGCGTTCACCTGCTGGACAGCCCCCGTCAGACACTGCAGTGCATGAAACACCAAACGGATGTCGCGTCTCACGTCATCCACTGCCACCAACACATCGTGCATACACCTGCCAGCACACAGACAAACAGTCTCGGTGGTCTGTGTGCTGGCATGTGCATGTGATATGTTGGTGGCAGTGGATGGCGCGGTGACACTACGAGGTCTGTCCCATGTTCCTGCCTGTGGGGTCTGACGGGGGTCCACAGAGACCTGTGCTGTGCTGTCTACCCCAAACCCCCCCGCCCTGCCTGGTCCCCCCCCCCAACTCCCCCCAATACCCCCTCCACCCATGCTAACACCCCCGCAGGGACATCCCCACCACATGCCCCCCCACCCCCCCTCCCACGCATCCCCCACACCTTGCACACATGCCCATCCGCT
Source organism: Ichthyophis bannanicus (assembly GCA_033557465.1). Classification (NCBI taxonomy): domain Eukaryota; kingdom Metazoa; phylum Chordata; class Amphibia; order Gymnophiona; family Ichthyophiidae; genus Ichthyophis; species Ichthyophis bannanicus. The sequence continues at coordinate 360,463,479 of CM066032.1, read as the reverse complement.
GGTGAATGGTGGCCCACATTCCCCTCCTCCCATCTTCCCCCTCCATGTCAGAGTCCTGCACCAGCACCACATAGTCCTCATTGGGACCCACCTCCTCATCTGCATCCTCTGACCACACCAAATACACTGTCTGCAGATCCGACACCTGCGCCTCCTCCTCTTCCTACTCCTCCTGCACCTCCGCCACCTCTCTCGTCCCGTCCACGGCTTTGGTGGGCCGTCTGAGGGTGGGTGGGGAGTCTCCGGGTCCATCACTGCTGTGGTCTATATATGGGAAAGATTACATACATTACAGGCCGTCCATGTGTGTCACATAACACCTGTACAGATGCAGGTAACACACCGGCTGGTAGGTCAATGTGACATTTGTTGATGAAAGTTATTCCTGGGATAACTCACCATCTTGGTGTTGTCCCGGCCCCCTGCTGAAACGCTCAAGATACTCCGGGTGGTACAGCCTCAGTTCACGGGCCTTCTTCCTCAGGTCCTCCACCTGTGGATATGCAAACATAGGTTGGGGAAACAACATTCCGGCCTAAACACGTGATTGCACGACATGGACATAGAATATTGTGACCACCATCTGTATGCTGCCATCCCCTGCTGTGTGTTGTGAAGCTCACAAGACCCATAGACTGTATGAGATGTGTAGGACTCTCCAACATAGCTGATATATATGTGTGACTGACATACCCTCCGTTACAGTCCGCTTTCGAGGCCCATGGGCGTTGTGTGTCCTACAGCACCTTAGCAGGGAAATGCATCATCTACGTAGGTCTTTTATATGACAACCATACACAGGTGCAGGACTCCTGTAGATGGGGAGAATGGATTAAACAGCATAGGCACACTCCACCATATCACCAGGGTGGGTGAGGGCCCCCTTTGAAGGCTTCTCTGTACTCCTGGGGATAGGGAGGATGGGTTAAACAACATTAGCACACATTCCCATATCTCCAGGGTGACAGATGGCCCCCTTTGAGGGCTTCTCTGTACTCCTGGGGATAAGGGGGATGGGTTAGACAACAGTATTTGACATTCCCATCTCTACAGGATGACACAGGGCTCAGTGTGAGGGCCTCTCTGTACTCCTGGGGATGGGGAAGGTGGGGGGTTTTAAACAGCATTAGTAAACATTCCCATATCTACAGGATGACAGGGGGCCCCCTTTGAGGGCTTCTCTGTACTCCTGGGGATAAGGGGGATGGGTTTTAAACAACAGTATTTGACATTCCATATCTACAGGATGACACAGGGACAGTTTGAAGGCTTCTCTGTACTCATTTGGATTGGGAGGATGTGTTAAACATAATTATTTGACATTACAATATCTACAGTATGACACAGGGCCCAGTTTGAGGGCCTCTCTGTACTCCTGGGGATGGGGAGGATGGGTTAAACATCAGTATTTGACATTCCCATATCTACAGGATGATACAGGGGCCCCCTTTGATGGCTTCTCTGTACTCCTGGGGATTGGGGGGATGGGTTAAACAACAGTATTTGACATCCCATATCTACAGTATGACACAGGGCCCAGTTTGAAGGGCCTCTCTGTACTCCTGGGGATTGGGGTATGGGTTAAACAACAGTATTTGACATTCCCATATCTACAGGATGACACAGGGCCCAGTTTGAAGGCTTCTCTGTATTCCTGGGGATTGGGAGGATGGGTTAAACAACATATTTGACATTCCCATATCTACAGGATGACACAGGGCCCAGTTTGAAGGCATCTCTGTACTCCTGGGGATTGGGAGGATGGGTTAAACAACAGTATTTGACATTCCCATATCTAACAGGATGCCACAGGGCCCAGTTGAAGGCTTCTCTGTCCTCCTGGGGATTGGGGATGTGGGGTTAAACAGCAGTAGGAAACATTCCCATATCTACAGGATGACACAGGGCCCAGTTTGGGGCTTCTCTGTACTCCTGGGGATAGGGGGCTGGGACTTTGGTTAAACATACAGTATTTGACATTCCCCTACTCTACAGGATGACACAGGGACCCAGTTTGCAGGGCCTCTCTGTACTCCTGGGGGAGTAAGGGGATGTGGGTTAGAACCGCAACAGTATTGGACATTCCGATATCTACCGCCGAATGACAGGGGGCCCAGTTTGAAGGCTTCTCTGTACTCCTGGGCATAAGGGGGATGGGTTTAAACAACAGTATTTGACATTCCCATATCTACAGGATGACACAGGGCCCAGTTTGAAGGCTTCTCTGTACTCCTGGGGATTGGGCGTATGGGTTAAACACAGTATTTGACATTCCCATATCTACAGGATGACACAGGGCCCCAGTTTTGAAGGCTTCTCTGTACTCCTGGGGGGAAGGGGGACTGGTTGGGTTAACAACAGTATTTGACATTCCCATATCTACAGGCTGACACAGGTCTCAGTTTGAGGGCTTCTCTGTAATCCTGGGGATGGGGATGTGGGGTTAAACAGCATTAGTAAACATTCCCATATCTACAGGATGACAGGGGGCCCCCTTTGAGGGCTTCTCTGTCCTCCTGGGGATAAGGGGGATGGTGTTAGACAACAGTATTTGACATTCCCATATCTACATGATGACCCAGGGCCCAGTTTGAAGGCTCTCTGTACTCCTGGGGATTGGTAGGATGTGTTTAAAACAACAGTAGTAAACATTCCCATATTCTAACGAAGGATGAGACAGGGGGCCCAGTTGTGAAGGCTTTGCGTCATGTACTCCCTGGGGATTGGAGGAGTTGGGTGGGATACAACACTACAGTATTTTACATGGGGGAAGTCCCATATCATACAAGGATGAACCGACAGGGCCCAGTTTGAAAGGCTTCTCTGTACCGTCCTGGGGATTGGGAGAGAGGTATAGGTGGGTTCAAAACATACCAGTATATTGACATTCCCATATTTCTACCGGATGACACAGGCCCCAGTTTGAGTCTTCTCTGTTACTCCTGGGATTGGTAGGATGGGGTTAAACAACATATTTTTGACATTCCCATTTCTACAGGATGACAGTGACATGGCCCAGTTTGAATGCTTCTCTTTACTCCTTGGGTATTGGAGGGTGGTTACACCAACAGTATTTGACATTCCCATCTCTACCGGATGGACAACAGTGGCCCAGGTTTGACGGCTTCTCTGTTACTCCTGTGGATTGGGAGGGATGGGTTAAACAAACAGGATTTGACATTCCCATTTCTACAGGGATGACCGCCACAGGGCTCAGTTTATGGCCTCGTTCTGTACTCCCTGGGATGGGATGTGGGGTTAAACAGCATTATAAACATTCCCATAGTCTACAGGATGACAGGGGGCCCGAGGCCCCCTTTGAGGGCTTCTCGTTACTCCTTTGGATAAGGGGGATGGGTTTTTAACACAGTATTGACATTCTTCCATATCTACAGGATGACACAGGACCCCAGTTTTGAAGGCTTCTCTGTACTCCTGGGGATTGGGAGGATGGTTAAACCCGTAGTTGACATTCCCCAAATCTAACAGAGATTACACAGGGCTCAGTTTGAGAGGGCCTCTCGGTACTGCCTGGGGATGGGATGTGGGGTTAAAGCATTAGTAAAACATTCCCCATATCTACAGGATGACAGGGGGCCCCCTTTGAGGGCTTCGCTGTACTCCTGTTTATAAGGGGGATGTGTTTTAACAACAGTATTTGACATTCCCATCGACAGGATGAACACAGGGCCCCGTTTTTTGAAGGCTTCTCTCGTACTCCTGGGATGGGATGGTGTTTAAACAACATTAGCAACATCCCACATATCTGCAAGGGATGATGTGAGTGTAACTTTGAAGGGTTTCTCTGTACCTTCTCACCAGGGGATAGGGGCGATGGCTTAGGCAACATTATTGGGTATCCCCATAAGCTCCAGGGTGATTGAGGCCAACGCCTGAGGGCCTCTCATTGGCTCTCCTTTGAATAGGCTCGTTGCGTTTGCACATTGGCGCAGAAACGGACCCCCTGGTCTGCATGGTGTAGAGACAACATGTGATGCAGATTTCGCTAGCAATAGTGATTTCCCCTATGTTTAGCCTAGCAGATGCAGACCCCAGCCATCAGCAAACCTGCTGTTTCCGGAACCAACTATTTAGCAAGATCTCTTTCTGGGCCTAGCTGTGTTAACAGATATGTTTTACTTGTCAAACGAGGCAGATATTGCACTGACTGCAGGATTGCATCATGCCCTATGTGACCATACCAAGCAACAAAACCTGCATACATGGAATCCTACTCAGATGTCTGATACATAGAGATATCTACCTGGCGGTTGGTAGCGCTGCTGTAGCCTTCTGTTTGAAAAGCAACCTACCACCACAGCTGCATGGTCCACCCCAATCAACGCGGCCAGTGTTTGTATTGGCTATTGTTATAATTGCTGCCATATAGAGATACCCTTACCTCACGTTTGTTTTTTCAGCACAACACGGTTGAAACGCCGTGTGATGCGTTCCCTAGGCGGCCCTCAGCCACTTTGCAGTGTCGTGATTCCTCCCATGGTGGCTCCTGAAGAGCTTATCCTGTTTTGTGGCCCTATTAGTATTGCCAATCTCACGACCTCTCTTTTAGAGAAGGCAGGCTTCCTTGTGCGGGGCTCCATTTTCTTTTTGCACGTGTGACAGCCGTACGCACAACAACTCATCTTCTGCATTTTGCGCACATCGTTTGCCGAACATGCGCGCGCATGGCTACTCGACCGATAAAGGCGCAGAGCAAACGTTCCGCCAGGCTGCGTGCGGATATACATCGTGAACATGCACGCTGCTTTCAAAAACAGTGGGTAGTGTGTGAAACACTGTATGTCTATTGACCTCGGCCGCACAGATAGCACCGATGGTTTCTCATGTTGAAATGAACACTTTTTAGGGTGTTTGATAACACCTATATGTGCGGGTCCCCTTACTGGGCAATGTGGCATATGATTTTTGTCATTTCAGGTATTAACACACAAACACCGAGAAGGTAAAGCTGCGGACTTTGTGCGGGCGTCGATGTGCGCTGCCTACATTATCGCGTGGAAAGGCTAGGTGGCACGCTGCTGGCCATGCAAAACAACAGAGCCGTGGTACAAACGGTGAGGAACACTGAGCAATGGTCCAGGGGCCATGGGTTTCGATTCGCCCCATTTTGTGCACCGTCAAATGCCCCGCTGAAGCCACCCTTGAATGGGTATATGTTTTACTAGACAGATTAGCATTTGGGACGACATAGGGCACGCACTGTACAATTTTGTGCGTTTTGGACGGCGCACTGTTCGTTTATGCGTCATTGGCGGCTACTGTTAATTATGGGTCTTGTTTGTGCGGCATAAGGGGTCTCGCTGATATCCACACACAGGAACAGAGCCACAGCACAATGTTTCAACAGTGAACACCACTGTGCAGGGATCAGCGTTTCAATACCTCACAGGTGCCCAGTGAAAACTCTGTCTAAAACAGTATTTATTATGTTGTGTGTGTGGTGTAGGTGGCTTTTTTTCTTTTTGTATCACTACTAGCAAACGCACTCTCACACAGCCATGTTACATAAGGCGGCCCATAGGGCACGTGTTACAGTGCACTGATCACGCCACCGCACCCTAGAATGTCCCCTATAGGGCACCATATATGTTTCCACACAGGATAATGTATCGTGCACACTATATGGATGGCAACCATAAGGTGGCCTAATAGGGCGCCCTATAAAGCACCCTCATACACACCTTATGGGTACAGTATGCCGCTGTGTTTGATCCATGCATAAAAATGTGGATTGAAGATGGATAATGCTGTGGACAACCCTATCACATTACCAACACTGTGGTTTTGAACCCATATCCCTGGCTACACAGGCAGTGCCATAACCTTTGGACTACAGCACTATATCTGTACTGCACAACCCATGGCGGGCTGCAGAAAGCCTGCACGTCACCTCACAGACAGTCTGCTGTTGTGAGGTGGATAGGGCTTGGCCACACGTTGCCCATTATGCACTGCACACCCATGCAAATCAACCAGTCCACAGATGCACACAGGAGGGGGACTGCAACCCGACAGCTCCCGGCCTTTTATGGGTATGTGCCCGTGGTGCACCCACAACACACTCAACTCGGCCTGGTAGGTGGTACTGATTGGGGTGTTGTACTGGCACATTGAGTACAACACACCGTCACATTGTGCGTGTACTGTGCTCACCTAAGGGTGCGATGAGGCACCCAGGACCATGTCCACAACACCCTTCCACGGCACATTGGGCCCTGGCATAGCTCCCCTCCACTATTACTTCTGTGAAAGAAAAATATGGTTCTTTCTGCAGAAACAACTTGGATATCTCCTTGTCGGTCTGAGTCTGAGAACCCCTTATGGATACCTAGGTGGGTTAGGTACCACCATGTGTCCCCCTCCTCCCCCCCCGTGGGCAACGCAGGGTCTCCTCGCGAAATGCTACCTCCCTGCACTGGTGGCAGCAGAGTAGTCCATCACCCCCCGTCCTCCTGGGAACGAGACACCCTACAGGCCCGTCATGGCAGCTGTAAATACCCATCCATAACACAATATCTGACAGACATTAGGGCCTGTATGTGCTTCGGGTTGCACCCCACCACTATCTGATGATTGTCCTGGCAGCAAGCCATCCTCCACTTCACCCCGGCAAGTCGCGCTCCATCAGGGACACAGACCAGCTGCGGACAATCTGCTAGTTAGCTCCTGATTTAGACATGCACAGCCCTGACATAATATCCGGACAGACAGTATGCCTTGATATGCTACGTTGGGCCCCACCACTATCTGATATTCTCCCACAGCAAGCCGCACCCGCTGCACAAGCACGCCATCAGGACACAAACCAACTGAGTGACAGTCTGCTAGTTGGTCCCATGTTTGGAAATGCATGCACCCAGAACTAGGATGGCCGTGCACCCCACCAGCAGATAGGTCATGAACTGGGCCCCACACCACAGCCCATATATATCACATGCCAGAGATACTATCTATCACTATGGGTTTGCCTAGCCATGCTGTCGTCACTGCCCAGTCAGGGTGTTTGTAGCAAACCCCAGCAGCACATACAGACGGCCACCCTGTCTGTGTTGGTGGTGGCCAGCCACTACAGTGTCCCCAGCCCAGTGCCCTCTTCCCTGTGCAGATGCCCCTGGTCCATCCCACCCTGTCTGATCTATACCCATGGTACCGTTGCTGCTCATTATGTCACATTGGCAGGCCAATACTGGCAACAGTGCTTGGCAGTGTAGGTCTGTGGAAGGTGTTTGCAGGCCAGCACAACACTGTATAGACAGACACACACTCACACATCGGTATGCCAGCATTGTGCTAACTATAGAGGCGTTTGTCAACATTGGCCACCACACCATTCCTTGGCACCGTACATGCATGGATATGGTCAACGCAATTACCGTTGGGATGCCACTTCTCCATGGTGGTAAACCTGTCTGAGACCAGACCTGATGCACCCACTGGCAGACAACAGGTATGATTGTCCTGATTGGCGCTCACAGAGCATAATTTGCGTAACGTATGGTTTTATCTATCTTCCAATTACTCATAGCAAGCATTTGACAGCTGTGTACCCGTATACCCCTGGTTTAGGGTGACATTGCTAAGTAAGGCCACCTGCTTAGTATTGTGAGATGCTCACTCAGGTCCCAATGTCCTGCGCTCTCCAGGAGGCATTTGCCAACTGTTTGTGACCTGTGGGTGTGGGTGTGGGTGTTCTGCCCCTGTTGGTTGCTGCTTTTACAGACAGAGGTTTCCAGATGTAGGCCAGGATTACAACACACTGTTCTGGTTTTTTCCTGCTGTCCCTCATGAATATGCAATTTGCTAACAACATCTAAATGCCATTGCGGTGTTGGGTCAGGGATAGGACACAACAAACATTTCTATGCGTGGCAGCATGGAACCGGAATGGTGTGTGGTCCCGCCAGGACTTGCATTTGTGCGACGCTGCTTGTAGGTCGTGCCCCTGGTCATGGTGTCCATGATCAGTGGTGTTAACGATATAGCGTATGACCAATGCATATGTCCCCAGCAATAAAGGATTATCCTTACTATCACATTTTCGTTGTGGAAACATATGTGGGCAGGATTGGCAGGGCATTTGAACCTGGACCTTCTGTTCTTGCACACGGTACTGTCTGTGTGCCGTGCACCCCTGTGCTTGCCCACAGGGATTTGCTGGATTTTATGGGATGTCCATGACTGTCAATCCGACAGGGCTCGGTATGTTTTGCATGTGGACAGGTCCCAGCCTGCACATAGGCTAGGCAACTGTCTTCTGTGGGCTATCAGGCACGGCCCCTTTCACCGCACTGTACCCTTCCGGCAACATGCTGCCATGTGCTTATCTTGGCAAAGCTGATGACATGTGTGCGTTGTAAAAAGCAAAAAAAACCTCCAGGATGGGGGGGTGGGGGGGGCATTTTGGAGACTCTTCTCTAGGTAATGGCCATTGTTATGGGTGTGTGTGGCAGTGATTGTGTACAAATGTGTGTGTGCACCATTCTTATATTCTCTGCATAAATGTAATGGTCTCTTTACTGCTCTGGCTACGTTTGAGCGGTGGGTAAAATATTGGGGGACTGGGTATGAGCATGAGGCGCCCAGGATGGGATTTGAAAGCTGTGACCGGCGGCTTCAGGAAAAAAAAATACTAGAGTAACTGGTGCTTTGTCCTATCTGGCAGCCAGGCACTGTGGCGCATCAGAGGATCTAATGCAGTTCCGGTTCGTCTGTTGATGGTCAGATCCTGAGCTCAAGGCGCACGAGTCCAGCATGGGGGCCTGGCTTTGCACATTTGTGATTGTGGGGTCTTTCACCTTGTCTGGTGACAAGGGTGGTCAAATTAACTTTCCCCTCAACTGACCTCGAGCAAAGGGGCTGCATGTAACCAAGCATAGCAACAGTGATTTTTTATGGACAACCATAACAGACACTCCCATGACAAGCTGAGACACACGGAAGTGAATTTTGGTCAGGTCTCCGCTCCATAGCCCCTTCCACACATCTCCTGTCCTTCTACTGGGGCTTTCCCTGGGTGTGTTTTTAGTTTTTGCCCATCAATAGTAATCAGTGTTCCCCATCTGTATTAGTATTTTGTTCTGATGTTGCTCAGAGAGGCAAACAGTAGCTTCATGTAGGAATGTCTATCTACCATTACTCCTAGCAAACATTTGAGGGGCTGTGTACCGTTTACCCAGGTATAGGGTTGCATTGCTAAGGTATTCAGGTGCTGGTAATGGGAGATGCATTCAGGGCCCAATGTCCTGCCTCTCCAGGGGGTCATTGGCCAATGGTGCCATGTTGGTGTGGGTGTGGGTGTTTCTGCCCCTCTTGGCTGCTGCTTTAACAGCAGGGGTTCCCACTCCCAGTCCTGGTATGGCCACACACTATTTCGTATTTTAGTGCTAGGCCCTCATGAATATGTATGAGCTACATCTAACATGCCATGGGGGTGTTTCATAGATTATGCAGCACTGTCATTTGTATTAGGGGCAGCATGGAACCAGAATGGTGTGTGGCCCTCATGGACTACATTTGGGAGACTCCGCGCTGGGTAAATGCACCCGTTCATGGTGTCTGTGCTCAGGGGGGTAAAATAGAGGGGTATTACCAATGCGTAGCATATGTCCTCACTCCCACGGTGTGGGTGTGTGATAAATATGTGTAGAGGATTGTCGTTACTACTCCAGCTGGGCATTGAACCGGTGACGTTCTGTTCTTCGCAATTCACTGTCTGTGTGCACTGCAACCACCGTGTTGCCATGGATAGTCTGTATTCCCTGGGCATACCATGACTGTACATCCCACAGGGCCTGTTTTGTTTG